>JAHIAM010004774.1:0-50412 GCA_021605205.1 Aegilops longissima
TCGGGAGGAAGGGCGCGAGCCTCGACTTCAGCCATGGGGCGATGCGATCCGCGACCTCCTCAAAGCGCCTCGGCGAGAGGGAACCAACAGCGGGGCCTTCCTTGGCTCCGACCATTGCTTCTCGGCCCCTATCGTAGAGTCGCTCGGCGCTATGCGGGCCCTCTCCTCGTGAAGCCTTGAAAGGCCGTCGCGGTCTTGGCCAAAGATCTTCGCCCGGACATCCAGCACAGACCCTCTCCACCTTGACGCCCGCTCCGGCGTCTTCAGCAGTCACGGCCGTTGACAGATTGGCGTCGCGCTCCTTGGCGGCAACCTCGAGCTTTCATCTCCTCCTCCTTCACCTGGCGGTCGCGAATCTCCTTGGCGAGCTCATCGCGCAGCACTTGCAATTCACCCTCCAGCGTCTTGCAATGGCCCTTGGCGGCGGAAGCATCCTTCAGCGCCTCGTCGTGGGCGACCATGGCCTGGGAGGTGGCTTGCTTCCCCTCCTCGGAAGCCGTCATAGCCTGGCTCAGTGCCGCTCGGACGGAGACGTCAGAACTAGCCCAGTTGGAGACCAACTCCAGGCGCCCGGCCACCAGGCGGGGGTCCGCGCTCTGGAGATCCTCCCGCAGCCGGTTCAGTTCATCGGCAGCATGGTCCAAGGTGGCGGAGGAAGTAGAGGGGACAGGAGCCGGCAGAGTAGGAGGAGAAGACGGTAGCGTAATCACAACCTGGGAGGCAGGGACCTCTTGAGTCTTGGAAATTTCGACGCCGGCGTCAAGCACGGGCGCCTCGGAGTCAGCAGGGGCCACGAGGCTGACTCTCGCGGGCGTTCCTGCTGGCCTCGCGAGATGATCAGGCAGGTGGCAGCCCACGGTGACGAGCAGATTTCGGCGGGAGTCACGCGCCTCCCTTCAAACCTCTTCGCGTGAGCAGCAGCCTACCGGAGAAGATGTCAAATCCAGATAGCAAAAGACAAGAGCGAGGCGAGTTCGGATACTTACTTGTTGACTGCCGCGGGGTCCCACGGACTCCGGCCAAGCTTGAAGCCTGAAAGCCTCTTGCGCGGCTCAGCCTCGGGAGGCCCAGTCGCAGGCGAAGCTGCGCCAGAAGGGCTGGAGCTGACTTTGGCCGATGCGGGGGGTGGGGTAGACCCTTGGGGGATCAGCCCGGACTTGCCCTTCCTTGGGATCAGGTGGCGTCCTCCCTCTCGCTTGTGCCCGGCCTCGTCGGCGTCGCAGGGAGGCGGAGGGCCCTGGACCTACGCCAGGGGGAGGTCTCTCCCGTCCCCTCGAAGGTCGCCTCCGAGTCATGCTCCTCGTCCTCGTCACCATCTCCCTCCTCTTCTCTGCTGGATTCGCCAGAGGACAGGTTCACCGTCACCGTCGCCGCCTGACCCTCAGGATCCTCCGCCGGCACCTGGCCGACCCCGTCAAAGGTGGGCATGGCGTCCACCACCAGCTCCCAGTCATCACGGAGAAACAAAGGGACCGGAGCACTCGCCGGGCCTGCCACTTCCTCTCCAACCAAGCAGCGCAGGGCCGAGGTCAGATCCTCATTGCTCAGGGTGTCCAGGCTCAGGCGGAGGACGGCATCCGCATCCGCGAGCCTCCACAGCGGGCGCGAGTGCACCTGAAGAGGGGCCACCCGGTGCGACAGAAACTCCCTCAGGAGCGAGGCCCCGGTCAGCTTCGCCATCCTCAGACTGCCCGGCCTTAGGTCGGCATTCATCTTCTCCAACACCCGCTTCGCCCGCCTGTCATCTAGCTTCACGCGGGACCACGCCTCAATGGCCTCGGGCTGCTTCATCGGCAGCTCCAGCAGGGGGTTGTGACACCCAGCATTCACCATGACCCACTTGCTCCGGAAGCCCTCGGCCCTCTTCCCAGCCTTCGAGATGGTGTTGGACTTGGAGTACGCGACAAAACTCGTGCACGCCGAGATATTGCCCCCGGAGACCCGGAGGGAGAAGAAGTGGCGCAGCAAGGCCACGGAGGGTGCCACCCTGACGTGCGCCTCATAGTAGTAGGCGAAGATCGACAAGAGGAGGATGGAGTTGGGGTGGATATCCAAAGCATGCAGCCGGTACTGGTGAAGGACGGCAAGGAAGAACTCAGAAAAGGGAGAACCAGACATGAAGAAGGGATAGAAGGTGCTCCCCTTTTCCTTCGGCTGGGCGGAGCCAAGACGGAGCACGGTCTCCCCATCTCGTTGACCTACGATGCTGCCATCCGGCGCGTGAGGGCGAGATTCTTCTCCGTCACGTTGGGAGAGACCAGGGCCGGCGAGTACCAGGCCGATGCAGCCCCAGCCGGAGTCTTGCGGGGGGCCATAGTTCGCTAGAGGAGAAGGAATGCGGCAGATCTGGAGATTTTGGAGGCAGGAAGGCGAAGAGCAAGAAAGGGGATCTGGAGCAAGGAGAACACGAGTAATGAGGTGAGGCTAACCCAGAGCCATCCTTTTGTCATTCGAGTAGTTGCCGAGGCAGCGTGGGTAAGCAGATACACCCACGTCCAATCAACCGCCACACGGCGCCCAAGGCCGCAGGCTGATGGGGCCCATGGCGCTCCGCACTTGCCCCCTTGCTTCTCCGCTAAGCCAAGTCCGAGCGCGCCTTGGGCCCGGGGGCTACTGTCAGCGTTCTGGGAACAGGGGTCCCCAGACTTTCCTGCCTGCGGCGTGGCTCAAGTGGTGGCCCAGTACGGCCCATCTTCGTCACCACAAGACTCAAGACCCTCGCGAGGGGCCAAGCCTCGCGGGGCGGGCGACGCAAGGCTTCCTCAAGGACGACCTCGCCAGGCAGGCTTGCGAGGAGGCAGAGAGATCAAGGCAGGGCACCTCGCAAGGTGCTCGTGACGCAAGCCATGACGATCGAGGCCAGGCGGGCGCCGGGCTACGAAGTGTCCTTGTTTCCTCTTTGGTGCAAAGGGGCAAGCACGGACATGGAATACCGAGGCATCAGGCAAAGGTTGATATTTCGGTGCAACGAGACCAAGACCAGCGGAGCGGCAGGATGGAGGTCACCGTGGATCCCAAGACGGCGTCATCGCCAGTGCTTTTGGCAGCCGAAGACCAACTTTAGTCAGGATAACTTGTACTAGATGTTCCCCTTTGAAATGGCCGTTGTTGGCGCCCTTCCCGCTCAATATTTGGGGAGAGGCCCAGGGCCTCTATAAATAGAGCTAGCCACCACAGAGTAGAGGCATCTGGAAGGGAGGTGCATCTGATAGAGCCCTAGCAGAGAGAGAGAGAGGCGATCGAACTCACCCAAGCAGTTCATCGCACCAGCCCAGGAACACCTCTCGCGAGGCTGTTCTTCCCTTGTACTATTCATCATCAGCCCCTAAGGCAATCCACCACACCACATCTTTGGAGTAGGGTATTACACCTGGCAGTGGCCCGAACCGATATAAATCTCGTGTCCCTTGTGTTGTTCATCGTTTCCAGCTTAGATCTCACGAGGCGATCGGACGTAGATCAGTAGGGGACAGATCTTCGTGCGCACCCCTGTGTTCGAACCTTAAGGGTCTGCTGGAACCCAACATCCGACATCCACCGTGACCCACGAGGCCTTGCTGCAGCAACCATCCACCTGCAGCCAGAAGCCGCCGGGATTCGAAGCCGTCAGCTCTCCGGCAAAGAAGTCTAGAAGCTGGAGCCGGGTGCTGGTCGGGTTCTCCGACCACACAACCAACTCCGGCAGCACCTCCGCCGAGTGGAAGCGCGACCGGGGAGGCCTAGCAACCACGGTGCGCCTTCATTCTCAACAAGGACGCCGTGCCTCAAGCGGCTCCCACCAGGTGGAGAAGCATCGCTTCTAGCGCTCGGAGCGGCATCGGACCCCGAGAGACTTGCCCTCGCCCACGGGGAACCACAGTAGGGGTCGCGTCGTTCTTAAGAGGGCGACCGCGCCAACCCTTGGGCGGAGGAGAGCAGGGACCCTCTTGGTGAGCCTTTCCTTTCTCCGCGATGGAGAACCTCTTCATTGACGCCATGGATGTTACCACTAGCAGTGAGGCAAGGAAGAAGAAGCAAGCGGAGCGAGAGGAGATGGGTGACGGGGGCTCCGCCCCCTCCACATTTATAGCACGAGAAGGCCAACCAGTGACCCCCACGATCACAGGTAATGATGGTTTCCTGCAAGCACCAGGGACTCGTCAAGTCGGGCAGTTGCCGAGGCAGCATAGGGAAGCGGAGACATCCATGTCCCGTCAGTCGCCATGCGTCAATCAAGGCCACAGGTAGTTGGGTCCCACGGCGCTCCGCACTTGCCCCTTGGCTTTGCCTCGAACCAAGTCCGAGCGCGCCTTGGGCCCGGGGGCCACTGTCGGTGTTTTGGGAACGGGGGTCCCCAGACTTTCCTGCCTGCGGCCCACGGCGTGGCTCCTCCAGCGGCCTGGTATGGCCCATCTTCACCAGCAAATACTCAAGACCCTCGCGAGGGGCCAAGCCTCGTTAGGCGGGCGACACAAGACCTCCTCGGGGGAAGCCTCGCTAGGCTGGCTCGCGAGGAGCAGAGAGATCAAGGCAAGGGGCACCTCGCGAGGTTCCCGTGACATGAGCCATGACGACCAAGGCCAGGCGGGCGCCAGCAGGCGCAGAGTACTCATTGCCTCTTTGGTGCTAAAGGGAGCAGGCGCAGGTGAGGAGTCCCGAGGCATCAAGCAAAGGTTTCCATATCGGTGCAACGAGACCAAGACTAGCAGGACGGCAGGACAGAGGTCATCGCGGAGCCCACAACGGTGTCACCACCAGAGCCTTTGGCAGGCGAAGACCACCTTTTGTCAGGATAACTTGTACTTGTTGTCCCCCTTTAAATTGGTCGTGTGGGATCCCTTCCCGCCTAATATTTGGGAAGAGGACCAGGGCCTCTATAAATAGGACTAGCCACCACCATAGGAGGCAACTCATCTTGGATCGGAGCCATTCCATCCATAGCCACCGCACAAGCTCACCGAGCTCAAGAACACCTCTCCTTAGGAGGCTGTTCTTCCCTTGTACTTGTTCATCCTCAGCCTACAAGACAATCCACCACACCACACTGGAGTAGGGTATTACACCGCATAGGTGGCCCGAACCAGTATAAACTCTTGTGTCCCTTGTTCTTCGAGTTCGACGAGCTGAGCTTTGAGATCGTGGTGAGCGAGCAAGCTAGGGTGAGGGAGAGATCTTCGTGCGCACCCCAGAGTTCGAACCTTAAGGGTTTTGCCGGAACCCGAAATCCGACACCTGCAGTGCAATCGCTCGGGTTCAGTAGGCGAACGCCTCGCTCGGGTTCAGTTGGAGCCCAACGCCTCTCACCCATGAGCGTACGTGTACGAGAGAAACCCGCATCGCTCGGCCCCCGACCACCCGCCGTAACCGGGAATTCCCTCATATTTTCCTTGCCCTCGCTTCTACCACGGTTTTTTCCGTCATGGACGGCCCAAAGAATGTCATGCAGCTGCGTCTCCGGCCCGCCCAGGACGAAAAGCCCGTTTTCTGTCATGATTTTTTGTCATAGAAGTAGGAGCCCACCACATCTATGATGATACCGGGTTTTGTCAGAATTATCGTCATAGAAGTGTCATAAGCATGACAAAAAAAATTCATTCGGCCCAAAATGTCACGGATGTGTGTTTTTTTTGTAGTGGGTGTTTCAACTTTGTGTTTCTCCTGAGGAGGGCCGTGAGATTCTACGAGAGATTCATGAAGGATATTATGGTCATCATGCCAGCTCTAAGTCTCTCGTGGCCAAGGCTTTTCGTCATGGGTTTTATCGGCTAACGGCTCATGCTGATGCAGAGGATTTGGTCAGTAAATGTGATGGTTGTCAGAAATTTTGAAGACGAGCTCATGTGCCGGCTCAAGAAATGAGGATGATTCCAATTACTTGGATGTTTGCAGCCTGGCGGCTTGATATGGTTGGACCTTTCAAAAGGTCCAAGGATAAAAAGACCCACATTTATAGGTAAGTTCGGACTCTCTGGCTTTCTTTTCTCTTAGTTTCCATTTTGTACAGTTAACTTGTATTGGACTCTTGGTTTTTTTGGAATAAAAGACTGTGGGGCTGTGCCTTGCAGTAGTTAGTCCAAAAAAGACCCACATTTTGGTGGCGGTTAACAAATTTATAAAGTGGGTTGAGGCAGAGCCGGTCAGTAAGTGTGACACGGTGACAACGTTCACTTCATCAAAAAGGTGATTTTCCGTTTTGGCTATCCTCGCAGCATTATAACTGATAATGGCACTAATCTATCCAAGGGTGCTATGAAAGAGTTTTGTTAAAGAGAACATATTCGTCTTGATGTATCATTAATGGATCACCCCCAGTCCAATGGCCAAGCTGAAAGAGCCAATCAAGAAATTTTGAGAGGCATCAAGCCCCGGCTTATGGTCCCTTTGTAGAGGATGTCGGGTTGTCGGGTGGAGGAATTACCCTTAGTACTATGGGGTATCAATACTACCCCCATCAGATCTACGGGTTACACGCGTTTCTTCATGGTCTACAGAGCAGAGGCGGTTCTCCCTAGTGACATCCGTCACGACTCGCCCCGTGTGGTGGCTTATGTTGAAGCTGATAATGAAAGGACACGTCAGGATGATCTTGACTTATTGGATGAGCAGCGTGACCATGCGGCAGCTTGTTCGGTGATTTATCAGCAAGATCTGCATCGTTACCATAGCCGTCGGGTTAAAACCAGGACCTTTCAAGAAGGAGATTTGGTGCTCCGGCTTATCCAGGATCAAACTGATATGCATAAGCTATCCCCACCTTGGGAAGGGCCCTTTGTGGTCAGCAAAAATTTGAACAACGGGTCATGCTACCTTATCGATGTTCGAGACCACAAGGACTCATGCACGTCGGAGGAAGAGACCCGCCGGCCGTGAAATATTGCTCATCTTCGGCCTTATTACACTTGAGCCACCGGCTCTTATGATGTACATATTTCTATCAATGTATATATTATGATGAATATAATAAAGCCGGCATCCCTGAAAAATCAGGGCCTCTGTTGTTTCATTTCTGAGAATAATGGGTCTTTATTGTCACTTCATATGATCACTTGGAGGCTTCCTGCTTATTGAGCATAGCTATGACTACCCTCTTGATCCGGCTTGTATGCCATGATTACAAAATACTTGGGGGCATCCTGCTCATTGAGCATAGCTATGACTACCCTACTGATCCGGCTTATACGCCTGGAAGTTAATATTACTTGGGGGCTCCTTGTTAATGACCAGAGCTTTGTTGACCCTTGTAATAGGCTTGGACACCAGGTGTATTCACCAAAAAATCTGGGTTATCCTGCCTTTGTTTGCCTGCCACTCCGACCAGGTAATCCTGGAATGACTCGTTGTACTCTTGACAATCAATCTTGTAAAAGACCCTGAATTTGTCAAAGTTAAAACGGCAATTGGTCATGTGAGGTCCGGCTTACGGGTTTGAATTAAGGTTTAACTCAGCAGCTACGTGGCCCTTGAATAACGCTTGACATGGAGGCTTGGCAGCCTATGAATGCCTTTTTTATGTTTTTCCTTGATTTATATTTGATTTGAACACTTTTTGAGATTGATTTTTTGTGCCATGTTGAAACATGGTTGAAAACTGATTAGGGCCACAATGCCTTATGGTTCATATGTGAATCTATCCGGTGTTTTATTTAACCTAGCCTGGTTTTGGACTTTAAGTCTCCAGTGTATGATGATTATGTGCTTGGAGTACTGTGCTCTAGGCTTTGGGATGATACCCCTTGCTGCATATGGCGTTGTAAGCCAGCGGTATGAATAAATTGAACAGGGCATTGTGCTCTGTCTTTGGGTTGTTACCCTTACTGCACGACGTATGATAAGATGGCAGCGTGAACAAATATCACAGGTATGATATTGATTTGGTTATGATTGTACGAGGTTTTGATAAACCGGCCCTGGTTATGGACTATTTAGTCATCAATAGTTTTTATATGGGGTATTGTGACCCGCCCTGGGGTAAACCACCAGGGTACTTGTTATCTGTTTATGTGCAGGAAAAAATGATAAGTCTGATCTGCATAATTGCTAATACTATAAATCATAAGTGGCGGATCTTCACATGATGGATCGGCAGTGTTATGCAAATAAACACACACGATGGCGTGACAGGTCAGGATTGTTTAACTAGCCTATTACAAGGCATCTGGTGGGCCAAAAGGATAAGTGTTTTTTGAGACATAGCATCCAAATGCTATGGCTGGTAAACCGGCTCATGAATTAAGGCCTCTATTCTTGGCGGGTCGAAGCCTCCGGGTCATCCTGCGTTCTTTTTCTTCTTGATTACCCATTTGCTGGAAGTCAGGGTTGACCCGGTTGATACCAGTCAAAGCTCTAGATTTGATGGATCGATGTCAGAAGCGAAGGTATGCTTACGAGTCGGCGGGATGAGATCCTCCTCCTGATGCGGCTTCACCTTCTTGTTGTCAGCATCATAAGCTACCTGATATTGGGAAAGGTCTGTGTCTTCAGCCAGTCTGCTTGCTACTGAACGCATTTCCCTTGCTATTTTTGCAAAGTCATCAGCGCTGAAGGGAGACCCGTCTTATTTTACACTCGGGCAGCCATTAGCCAAATCTTCTAGATCAAGATCTGCTTGCCATGCCTTTGCCCGACTTAGGGCAGTCATAGCGCCGGCTCTGGCAGCTGATCGTTTTAAATCGTCAATCCGTTGGGGCAGCACCAATAGCTTTTCAAGTGTTTCATTGATGAGGGAGGGCGGCTGTTTCTTATGAATAGCAGCACAAATTGTCCGTTGAGCACCAATGTATAGCTGCTCTACCAGAGTATAGACAGCCTTGAGCTTGATGCGCATGTCAGAACCCAACTTAGTGCTTCGGGAGCCTACATCAGTCAAATTATTGGTAAACTGGCAGGTGATTATGAGATACTGTTGGTGCAAAGGAACGTATTTTTTGTTACTTACAGAAGATGGCTGATGTCATGCTATTGATTTGATGCCTTAAATCGTACAATTCGTCAGTTACCGGTTTAAGGGCTGCTTCAACATCCTCAGCTCTTTTTAATAGAGCTGCCTTCTTGGTCTCCGAGCCAGTTTTATCAGAGCTGAAGTTTTCTTTCAACTGTTCAATAAGTTCTAATGCAGTCTTCAGCTCTGACTTGGCTTTTGAAGTCTTGGATGTTTGGGTTGTAATGTTGGCCCTCAAATCGTTGACATGGGATTCCTTCGTGTTTAATTCAGCCTGCAACATGAATAAAATAGGAAGCATTATGATCATATTCTTTGAAGTCCCAAGCACAATACAAGTATTTTACTTGGCACTTGGGGGCTAATGCATATTGCTCTTTTTTTAAGACAATTCTATGATGACCCGCTATGCTATTATGACTATAGCCGACTCATGGGGGCTACACAGTTGGTTTTGATTCATAAGTGATGGTGATCAGTCCCGGTTTATTCATGCTGATTAAACCGGCCCTTGGGGGCTACGGGTGCAAAGTTGATCACTGCTAATTGAAGTCCTGGCTTAACTTGATAGTTTAAGCCGGCCCTTGGGGTCTACTAGTTTTGATCTTCATTCATCTATGACTATTTAAAAGTCTACAATATATTCAATTCTATCATATTCTATAGACTTGGCGGCTGATAGAGGTATATTTATGAAGAGGATTGTGTTGGATTGCCTCAAAGCGCTCCTTCATCAAATTGACCAAGCCGGCTTCAAAGTCACGGCTGGTGTGAAGGCGGTTCAAGTAACCAGAATGACTTTCTTGTGTGCTAAATTGAGAATAGCTTACCAAGTCAACTTTCCATTTGCCTTTGTCAACAACAGAGAACTCCTCCTTGGCGCTATGTTTGGACAAGGCAATGGGGTTGCCTGGGGCCTGATAAGCCGTCCCAGTGATCATTATGTCATCAGATTCCTGAGCCGGCTGAGCAGGACTGGGCGGATTATTATTTTTTGGATCAGCATCCATGGCATCTTGGGTAATGAGTTGGTCTTCTAGAGGAGGATCATCTATAACAACTTCTGATACTTGATGCAAAGTTTCAGTTGTGGCATGTTGTTCCGGATCGACATTTTTTGGCTCTTCGGCCGGTTTGTCAATTTTCTGCTTTTTGCTGGGCTTTGCTATAGCACTGAAAAGGAAGCATCAGACAGAGTTAATATGACAGTTAAGCGCATGATTCAAAGTGGATAGATTTAATACTCACCCAGGCACGGTCTTGAAACCCGGGATTTGAGTCCCAGTTGAGTCGTCGGAGGAGGAATGAGATGTTCCCTGATAGTTTGAATCATACGGGTTAAGAGGTTGTCAAAATAGACCTGCCTTGGGATAAGATAAGTCAGAAATATTTGAAACCTCCGGTCGACACTTGCGAGGTGCTTGGGTGTTTGGTAAGCCGGAGGAAAGAATTCCGCCGCCGCTATTCCGGGTTGTGCGGCGAGCTTCATGTTGCTACTTTTCAAAAGTAAGTTGGGATCCAAATAAGCTAAAGGATGGGAAAATCTTACTTTCAGGCTTGCTTGACGAATTTTCTATCTTGGCAAAGGTTCAGAGTCGGAGGAAAGGATAGTTACCTCTTCAGCATTGGCTTGGCTTCCCTCTGCATCATCCTGATAGTGATCATTATCAATAAGATGTACAAAAAATGAGCCAAGGGAGTCAAGGGTTACCTCCGACTCACCATTATCGTCCAAGTCAAATAACTCGGAAGTATTGGATTTCTTCTTGGTCGGCTTTTTAATAGCCTTGGTCTTTGTCTGAGGTTTCTTAGCCGATTTATCATGTAACTTCTTGGTCCAAAAAGGTGAATCGGCCTACGAAACATTAAAATGGGTATGGAAAGGCAATCCAGGTGAAGATATGATTCAATTCTGAAATTGGTTAAAAGCTTACAGCTGGTGGCTTGTTGAGAACACATAAGGGGTTTAACTCGACTTTACTGCAGTCTTCCAAGCTCTCATTTAACAGAGATTTGGTCATACTATTGATGTCTTCGTCTGTCAATTCAATCTAACAATTGCATTGAGGATCTTTTAACTCGCCGGTGTACTTGCACATTAGGCCAGGACGGGGGCTTAAGGGCAAGACTCTCCAGGCGACCCAGCATCAAACAATATCAATTCCAGTCAAGCCATTGGTCATCCAGGCTCAGATCTGTGAAAAAATGGGCATATACTTTTTCCGCTCAGCTGTGCTAATGCGATCTGGAAGAGGATGCCTGTTGCTAAGCCGGCTACTGCGATAACCTGGCAGAGGATTTTCACCCTCTGGAGAAGTATCTTTGCAATAAAACCAGGTTTGGTTCCTGCCTTTCAGATGACTGGGCAGAGTGGAGGCTGGGAAAGTGGCTTCTTTTTGTCGCTGTATAGAAATACCGCCTAGCTCTAGGCTGGGTCCATCTGTGAATTTGTTCTGTCGGTTTAATTAATAGAACTCCCTGAATAGTTCTACAGTGGGTTCCTATTGAAGGTACAACTCGCAGAACACTTGGAAGTTGCGGATGTTTCAAACGGAGGTTGGACCCATATATTGTGGATGGAGCTGGAAAAAGTGCAGCACATCACGGAAGAATTTTGAGCCGGGAGGGCAGAAGACCCGGAGCATATGATCAGTGAAGACAATGACTTCACCATCCTTGGGCTCAGGAGGAGATTCAGCACTTGGGACCCTCCAATGAATGATGTCTTTTTAGCCAAGACACTTGTTTGAACGTATTCGTTCAAGTCTTCTTCGGTGACCCGGGAAACAACCCAGTTGCAAGCAGTGACAGTCTTGCCCATTTTGATGAAGGCCTGAAAGAAAGAAATATTGCCGGCTTAAGATTAAGGTTGCTGAGTCGGACTGTTGATTTAAAAGTAAAGTGCTATAAGCAGCGGATGTGTTAAGCTGGAAGATGAACAGTGAAGTACGCGAATATTTATATTGCCGACTTAAAAGGGGACTAATGGTAGCTGTCGGGTTAAGGATTATGTTTTTAACTGGAAGGATTATGCTATTAAGCCGGCCAGAGTTCAAAAGATGAATGAGTAAGCATGGTTAAACCGGAGAATATTACCGGGTTATACAAGTTGGGATGCTGGCAGCCTAAAACTTGACTTAATGTTATATGGAAGATCACGGTTTATGATATAAGCCGCCATGGCAGTTATGATGCTTCAAATTTATCAGTGAAATTTTTCTTGAGTGAGGGACAAACAAATTTCAAAGACTTGAGCAATAATTTTGGATCTAGAGCAGTTTAGAAAAGGCAGTAAAAATCTAAACTTAAGGAGGTGGTAGCAAAAAAATCCGTATGCTCCGTTGAGATTTTCTATGAAGAGGAGATATTCTGATGTCAAAAACAAATGCTAAACTGCTACCGCACAAGTTACATACCATGTTCAGATCAGAAACTACTCAAGCTAAGGGAGAAACTGAAGAACGGCGAAGAATAATGATGAACACAGCAAACCCTATTGCAGATCTAAAGCTTAGGGAGATAAGACTTACGGTTGCTGATGGGCAGCGGTCGAGCGCCGGCGTTTTCTGGTCCGATCAGGGTGATGCAGCGGCCCGAGTTGACGCAGCAGACAGAGGTCGACGGCGGCGGAGCTCGAGTGCGTGCACGGTTTGCGAAGGAGGAAGACGAAGACAAGGAGGCGAGGGGAAAAATGAAAAAGACCACGTCCCTATTTATAAGAGGATGGATGCAAGTCATGCACGGGAATCGAGGAGGCCGAAATCATCATGTGGCTATATGGACGCCTCGAATTTCTGGATGTTCACTAAGATAAGGATCAGTTAAGATGTGCCGAGCCTCGTGCAAAATTAATGTGAAATGACGTCATGGCGGGTTAAGAAGATTATGTGAGCTGACGTCATGGCGGGTTACAACAAAGTTTATTAAACGGACGATGCAAAATTTTGACAAGTCAGGTAGTGAAGATTGATGTGAACAAGTTCAAATCAACCTGGGGCCTAATGTTGGGGATATAACTACTGGGTATGACCCGCCCAGGGGGGTGCGGGTTATACCACTGACGGCTTATACAATGAAGATGGCGGATCATGGCAAGCCTATTGACGGCCCAAGACTCAGAGGCGACTTGAGGCCCAAGGGGATGAATCGCCATATGTATGACTTGTATTATAAGGCAAGCTTAGTTAAGTCACCGAGCTGGACATGTTGTATATGAGCCGGCCGGGACTCTGTAAGCCGTCGGGCATCAACCTGTGTATATAAGGGGTGACCCGACAGCGGGTTAACTCAAGAAAGAAGAGATCGAGATCCGTGTCAAGCGTATTCGCTCCCTGGTAATCGAAACCCAATCAATACAATCCGAAACTGGAGTAAGCCTTTACCTCCACCGCGAGGGGCCGAACCAGTATAAACTCTCTATGTCCTTTGTCCCGATTAACCCCTTTAAGCTAACCTAGTTGCGATGGCTCCATGACTAAGTCCTTTCGCTAGGATATCTATCGTGTTAAGTCCATGACACACCCCAACCCCCAAAGCATCCCCACCCGAGATTTGCCCCCTCCCCCCCTCTCAAATCCTTCCCCAAATCTTCCAAATTTGAAGATTTTGTCCATGGATTTCAAACTCAAACCCTCCCTCGAGGTAATCTTCTCCGATACCTTTTCTTAATCCAAGTAATGTTAACAAATTGCTCATTTATTGCTAGTTTGGGGAAACCCTAGTTTTGTACGGATCTAGAGATTTGCATGCAGATGTGATATGTTTGTTTGCCAATTTCCTATGATTAGGATTTTTAGTATGTTAGGGTTAAGGTTATGGGTGTTGTTATGTTGGGGCAAGGGTTAGGATTGGAGGAAATATGCCCTAGAGGCAATAATAAAGATGTTATTTATATTTCCTTATATGATGATAAATGTTTATTATTCATGCTAGAATTGTATTAACCGGAAACTAGATACATGGGTGAATACATAGACAAAACAAAGTGTCCCTAGTATGCCTCTATTTGACTAGCTCATTAATCAAAGATGGTTAAGTTTCCTGACCATAGACATGTGTTGTCAATTGATGAACGGGATCACATCATTAGGAGAATGATGTGATGGACAAGACCCATCCGTTAGCTTAGCATGTTGATCGTTCAGTTTTATTGTTATTGCTTTCTTCATGACTTATACATATTCCTTTGACTATGAGATTATGCAACACTCGAATACCGGAGGAACACCTTGTGTGCTATCAAACGTCACAACGTAACTGGTTGATTATAAATATGCTCTACAGGTGTCTCCGTAGGTGTTTGTTGGGTTGGCATAAGTAGAGATTAGAATTTGTCACTCCGAGTATCGGAGAGGTATCTCTGGGCCCTCTCGATAATGCACATCATGATAAGCCTTGCAAGCAATGTGACTAATGAGTTAGTTGCGGGATGATGCATTACGGAACGAGTAAAGAAACTTGTCGGTAACGAGATTGAACTTGGTATGAGGATATCGAGGATCGATTCTCGGGCAAGTAACATATCGATGACAAAGGGAATTACGTATGTTGTTATGCGGTTTGACCGATAAAGATCTTCATAGAATATGTAGGAACCAATATGAGAATCCAGGTTCTGCTATTGGTTATTGACCGGAGATGTGTCTCGGTCATGTCTACATAGTTCTCGAACCCGTAGGGTCCGCACGCTTAACGTTTGATGACGATTTGTATTATGAGTTGTGTGTTTTGGTGACCGAAGTTTGTTCGGAGTCCCGGATGTGATCACAGACATGACGAGGAGTCTTGAAATGGTTGAGAGGTAAAGATTCATATATTGGAAGTTGGTATTCAGACATCGGAATGGTTCCGAGTGATTCCGGTATTTTTCCGGAGTACCGAGGGGTTACTGGAACCCCCCCCCCCCTGGGGGAATATTGGGCTTACATGGGCCAGAGGGGAGAGGGGAGGCATCCGACAAGGGGTAGCCGCGTCCCCTCCCTATGGGAGTCTAAATTTGACTACGGAGGGGGCGCCCCCCCTTTCCTTCTCCTCTTCCTCTCCCTTCCCTCTTTCCCCCCTCCGGAAGAAGGAAAGGGAGTCCAACTAGGAATGGGAGTCCTAGTTGGACTCCTCCCTTTGGCGCGCCACCTAGGCCGGCCGCCTCCTCCCCTCCTCCTTTATATACCGGGGTGGGGGCACCCCAAAGCACAACAGTTGTTTCTTAGCCGTGTGCGGTGCCCCCCTCCACAGTTTACCACCTTGTTCATACTGTCGTAGTGCTTAGGTGAAGCCCTGCGCGGATCACATCACCAACATCGTCGTCACGCCGTCGTGCTGACGGAACTCTCCCTCGACCCTCTACTTGATCAGGAGCTTGACGGACGTCATCGGGTTGAACGTGTGCTGAACACGGAGGTGCCGTACATTTGGTACTTGGATCGGTTGGATCGTGAAGACGTTCGACTACATCAACCGCGTTACGAAGCTCTTCCGCTTTCGGTCTACGAGGGTATGCGGACACACTCTCCCCGCTCGTTGCTATGCTTCTCCTAGATAGATCTTGCGTGATCGTAGGAATTTTTTTGAATTACTACGGTCCCCAATAGTGGCATCCGAGCTAAGTCTATGCGTAGATTATATATGCACGAGTAGAACACAAAGAGTTGTGGGCGATAATAGTCATACTGCTTACCACCAACGTCTTACTTTGATTCGGCGGTATTGTTGGATGAAGCGGCCCGGACCGACATTACATGACTGCCTTCATGAGACTGGTTCTACCGACGTGCTTCGCACACAGGTGGCTAGCGGGTGTATGTTTCTCCAACTTTAGTTGAATCAAGTTAGACTATGGCCGGTCCTTGTTGAAGGTTAAAACATCACACTTGACGAAAAATCGTTGTGGTTTTGATGCGTAGGTAAGAACGGTTCTTGCTAGAAGCCCATAGCAACAACATAAAACTTGCAACAACAAAGTAGAGGACGTCTAACTTGTTTTTGTAGGGCATGTTGTGATGTGATATGGTCAAGACGTGATGAGATATAAATTGTTGTATGAGATGATCATGTTTTGTAAAAGTTACCGGCAACTGGTAAGAGCCTTATGGTTTTCGCTTTATTGTATGAAATGCAATCGCCATGTAATTGCTTTACTTTATCACTAAGTGGTAGCGATAGTCGTGGAAGCAATAGTTGGTGAGACAACAACGATGCTACGATGGAGATCAAGGTGTCAAGCTGGTGACGATGGAGATCATGACGGCGCTTTAGAGATGGAGATCAAAGGCACAAGATGATGATGGCCATATCATGTCACATATTTTCATTGCATGTGATGTTTATATTTTATGCAACTTATTTTACTTAGTACGACGGTAGCATTATAAGATGATCCCTCACTAAATTTCAAGTATAAAGTGTTCTCCCTGAGTATGCACCATTGCTACAGTTCATCGTGCCGAGACACCATGTGATGATCGGGTGTGATAAGCTCTACATTCACATACAACGGGTGCAAGCCAGTTTTGCACGTGCAAAATACTCGGGCTAAACTTGACGAGCCTAGCATATGTAGATATCGCCTCGTAACACTGAGACCGAAAGGTCGAGCGTGAATCATATAGTAGATATGACCAACATAGTGATGTTCACCATTGAAAACTACTCCATCTCACGTGATGATCGGACATGGTTTAGTTGATATGGATCACGTGATCATTTAGATGACTAGAGGGGTGTCTATCTAAGTGGGAGTCCTTAAGTAATTTGATTAACTGAACATAATTTATCATGAATTTAGTCCTGATATTATTTGCATACCCATGTTGTAGATCAATAGCTCGCGTTGTAGCTCCCCTATATATTGATATGTTCCTAGAGAAAACTAAGTTGAAAGATGATAGTAGCAATGATGCAAATTGGGTCTGTAATCTAAGTATTATCCTCATTGTTGCACAAAAGAATTATGTCCTTGATGCACCGCTAGGTGACAGACCTATTGCAGGAGCAGATGCAGACGTTATGAACGTTTGACAAAGCTCGGTATGATGACTACTTGATAGTTTAGTGCACCATGCTTTACGGCTTAGAGCCGGGAATTCAAAAACGTTTTGCCACGGAACATATGAGATGTTCGAAGAGCTGAAATTGGTATTTCAGACCCATGCCCGTGTTAAGAGGTATGAGACCTCTAACAAGTACTTTGCCTATAAGATGGAGGAGAATAGCTCAACTAGTGAGCATGTGCTCAGAATGTCTGAGTACTCTAGTCAAGTGGGAGTTAATCTTCCAGATAAGATAGTGATTCACAGAGTTCTCTAGTCATTATCACCAATTTACTAGAACTTTGTGATGAACTATATTATGCAAGGGATAACGAAAATGATTCCCAAGCTCTTCGCGATGCTGAAATCAGCGAAGGTAGAAATCAAGAAAAAACATCAAGTGTTGATGATTGACAAGACCACTAGTTTCAAGTAAAATGGCAAGGAAAAGAAAGGGAACTTCAAGAAGAATGGCAAGCAAGTTGCCACTCCCGTGAAGAAGCCTAAAGATAAATAAATTGAATGCTTCTACTACAAAGGGAATGGTCACTAGAAGCGGAACTACACCAAATACTTGGCGGATAAGAAGGATGGGAAAGTGAACAAAAGTATATTTGATATACATATTATAGATGTGTACCATACTAGTGTTCATAGTAACCCTAGGGTATTTGATACCGGTCCAGTTGCTATGATTAGTAACTCGAACAGGAGTTGAAAAATGAATAGAGACTAGTTAAGGGCAAGGTGATGATGTATGTTGGAAATGATTCCAAGGTTGATAAGATCACCATCGGACACTCCTTTTACCTTCGGGATTAGTGTTGAACCTAAAATAAATGTTATTTGGTTTTTGCGTTGAGCATCAATATGATTGGATCATGTTTATTGCAATACGGTTATTCATTTAAGTCAAAGAATAATTGTTGTTCTGTTTACATGAATAAAACCTTCTATGGTCATACACTTAATATAAATGGTTTATTTAATCTCGATCGTAGTGATACACATATTCATAATATTGATGCCAAAAGATGCAAAGTTGATAATGATAGTGCAACATACTTGTGGCACTGCCATTTAGGTCATATTGGTGTAAAGCGCATGAAGAAACTCCATGCGGATGGACTTTTGGAATCACTTGATTATGAATCATTTGATGCTTGCGAACCATGCCTCATGGGCAAGATGACTAAGACTCCGTTCTCCGAAACAATGGAGCGAGCCATTAACTTATTGGAAATAATACATAATGATGTATGCGGTCCGATGAGTGTTGAGGCTCACGGCGGGTATCGTTATTTTCTGACCTTCACAAGATAATTTGAGCAGATATGGGTATATCTACTTGATGAAACACAAGTCTGAAACATTTGAAAAGTTCAAAGAATTTCAGAGTGAAGTGGAGAATCATCGTAACAAGAAAATAAAGTTTCTACGATCTGATCGCAGAGGCAAATATTTGAGTTTCGAGTTTGGCCTTCATTTAAAACAATATGGAATAGTTTCACAACTCACGCCACCTGGAACACCACAACTTAATGATGTGTCCGAACATCATAAGCATACTTTATTAGATATGGTGCGATCTATGATGTCTCTTACCGATTTACCACTATCGTTTTGGGGTTATGCATTAGAGACAGCTGCATTCAAGTTAAATAGGGCACCATCTAAATCCGTTGAGACGATGACATATGAATTGTGGTTTGGCAAGAAACCTAAGTTGTCGTTTCTTAAAGTTTGGGGATGCGGTGCTTATGTGAAAAAGCTTCAGCCTGATAAGCTCGAACCCAAATCGGAGAAGTGTGTCTTCATAGGATACCCAAAAGAAACTATTGGGTACACCTTCTATCACAGATCCGAAGGCAAGATATTTGTTGCTAAGAATGGATCCTTTCTAGAGAAGGAGTTTGTCTTGAAAGAAGTGAGTGGGAGGAAAGTAGAACTTGATTTGGTAGTTGTACCTTCTCTCGAGTTGGAAAGTAGTTCATCACAGAAATCAGTTCCAGTGATGCCTACACCAATTAGTGAGGAAGCTAATGATGATGATCATGAAACTTTAGATCAAGTTACTACTGAACCTCATAGGTCAACCAGAGTACGTTCTGCACCAGATTGGTATGGTAATCCTATTCTGGAAGTCATGTTACTAGACCATGACGAACCTACGAACTATGATGAAGCGATGATGAGCCCAGATTCTGCAAAATGGCTTGAGGTCATGAAATCTGAGATAGGATCCATGTATAAGAACAAAGTATGGACTTTGGTTGACTAGCCCGATGATCGGCAAGCCATAGAGAATAAATGCATCTTCAAGAAGAAGACTGAAGCTGACGGTAATGTTGCTGTCTACAAAGCTCGACTTGTTGTGAAAGGTTTTCTACAAGTTCAAGGAGTTGACTACGATGAGACCTTCTCAACCGTAGCAATGCTTAAGTCTGTCCGAATCATGTTAGCAATTGCCGTAGTTTATGATTATGAAATTTGGCAAATGGATGTCAAAACTGCATCCCTTAATGGATTTCTTAAAGAAGAGTTGTATATGATGCCACCAGAAGGTTTTATCAATCCTAAAGGTGCTAACAAAGTGTGCAAGCTCCAGAGATCCATTTATGGATGGTGCAAGCCTCTCGGAGTTGGAATATACGCTTTGATTGTGTGATCAAAGCATATAATTTTATACAGACTTGCGGTGGAGCCTGTATTTATAAGAAAGTGAGTGGGATCACTACAGCCTTTCTGATAAGTATATGTGAATGACATATTATTGATCGGAAATTATGTAGATTTTTTTGGAAAGCATAAAGGAGTGTTCGAAAGGAGTTTTTCAAAGAAAGACCTCGGTGAAGCTGCTTACATATTGAGCATCACGATCTATAGAGATAGATCAAGACGCTTGATAAGTTTTTTCAATGAGTACATACCTTGACAAGATTTTGAAGTAGTTCAAAAAGGAACAACCAAAGAAGTTCTTGCCTGTATTGCAAGGTGTAAAGTTGAGTAAAACTCAAAACCCGACCACGGTAGAAAATATAAAGAAAATGAAAAGTCATTCCCTATGCCTCAGTCATAGGTTCTATAAAGTATGTTGTGCTATGTACCAGACCTATTGTGTACCTCACCATGAGTTTGGTAAGAGGGTACAATAGTGATCCAGGAGTGGATCACTGGTCAGCAGTCAAAATTATCCTTAGTGGAATAAGGATATATTCTCGGTTATGGAGGTGACAAAAAGTTCGTCGTAAAGGGTTACATTGATGCAAGCTTTGACACTGATCCAGATGACTCTAAGTAACGATCTGGATACATATTGAAAGTGGGAGCAATTAGCTAGAGTAGCTCCATCCAGAGCATTGTAGACACAGAACTTTACAAAATACATACGGATCTGAATGTGGCAGACCCGTTGACTAAACTTCTCTCACAAGCAAAACATGATCACACCTTAGTACTCTTTGGGTGTTAATCACATGGCGATGTGAACTAGATTATTAACTCTAGTAAACCCTTTGGGTATTGGTCACATGGCGATGTGAACTATAGTGTTAAATCACATGACGATGTGAACTATTGGTGTTAAATCACATGGCAGTGTGAACTAGATTATTGACTCTAGTGCAAGTGGGGGACTGAAGGAAATATGCCCTAGAGGCAATAATAAAGATGTTTTTTATATTTCCTTATATCATGATAAATGTTTATTATTCATGCTAGAATTGCATTAACCGAAAACTTGATACATGTGTGAATACATAGACAAAACAAAGTGTCCCTAGTATGCCTCTACTTGACTAGCTCGTTAATAAAAGATGGTTAAGTTTCCTGACCATAGACATGTGTTGTCATTTGATGAACGGGGTCACATCATTAGGACAATGATGTGATGGACAAGACCCATCCATTAGCTTAGCATGTTGATCGTTCAGTTTTATTGATATTGCTTTCTTCATGACTTATACATATTCCTTTGACTATGAGATTATGCAACTCCCGAATACCGGAGGAACACCTTGTGTTCTATCAAACATCACAACGTAAATGGGTGATTATAAAGATGCTCTACAGGTGTCTCCGAAGGTGTTTGTTGGGTTGGCATAGATCGGGATTAGGATTTTTCACTCTGAGTATTATGGAACGAGTAAAGAGACTTGCCGGTAACAAGATTGAACTAGGTATGAGGATACCAACGATCGAATCTCGGGCATGTAACATACCGATGACAAACGGAATGACGTATGTTGTTATACAGTTTGACCGATAAAGATCTTCGTAGAATATGTAGGAACCAATATGAGCATCCAGGATCCGCTATTGGTTATTGATCGGAGGTGTGTCTCGGTCACGTCTACATAGTTCTCCAACCCATAGGGTCCGCACACTTAACATTCGATGATGATTTGTATTATGAGTTGTGTGTTTTGGTGACCGAAGTTTGTCGAAGTCCCGGATGTGATCACGGACATGACGAGGAGTCTCGACATGGTCGAGAGGTAAAGATTCATATATTGGAAGGTGATATTCGGACATCAGAATGGTTTCGAGTGATTCGGGTATTTTTTTGGAGTACCGAGGGATTACCGGAACCCTCCGGGGGAATATTGGGCCTACATGGGCCATAGGGGAGAGGGGAGGCAGCCCACAAGGGGTAGCCGCACCCCCTCCCTATAGGGAGTCCGAATTGGACTAGGGAGGGGGGCGCGCCTCCCCTTTCCTTCTCCTCTTCCTCCCTTCCTCTTTCCTCCGAAAAGGAAAGGGAATCCAACTAGGATTGGGAGTCCTAGTTGGACTCCCCCCTTTGGTGCGCCCCCTAGGCCGGCCGCCTCCTCCCCTCCTCCTTTATATACGAGGGGCACCTGAAAGCATAACAGTTGTTTCTTAGCCGTGTACGGTGCCCCCCTCCATAGTTTACCACCTCGGTCATATTGTCGTAGTGCTTGGGCGAAGCCCTGCGCAGATCACATCACCAACACCGTCGCCACGCCGTCATGATGACGGAACTCTCCCTCGACCATCTACTTGATCAAGATCTCAAGGTACGTCATCGTGCTGAACGTGTGCTGAACACGGAGGTGCCGTACGTTCGGTACTTGGATCGGTTGGATCGTGAAGACGTTCGACTACATCAACCGCGTTACTAAACACTTCCGCTTTCAGTCTACGAGGGTACGCGGACACACTCTCCCCGCTCGTTGCTATGCTTCTCCTAGATAGATCTTGCGTGATCGTAGGAAATTTTTTGAATTGCTACGTTCCCCAACAAGGGTTAGGGTTAGGGTTAGGGCTGTTCTTTCATATATATGTTAGGGTCTGTATTCCGTGTTAATCCTTTGATTAGTAATCTTGAAAGAAATGTTACGTTGTGTTGTTTGAATGCTTATAGGGATGGGAAGAACATGTGTGTTTCTTCATCATGGGGACAAAGACGCCTTCTTGAAAGGCAATATTGAACCGGACCCGGATGAGCTTGACATGGTGTTTGATAAGAGTCCAAGCTATGCGGAGCTCTTGCAACAAGTGAGGAAAGATTTGAATTGGATGGACCCTAGTGATATCGTTGAGTTGGAGGGAAGGCATAATGTTTGTTTTGGAATGCACGTCCGTTGGAAGACAATGCCTGTCAACTCAGTGCAACGTTGCGTTGCATACAAGGAGATGGTGGCCGAGTCACTAGACAAGGCTCTTGATTTATTTGCAACGAAGAAGGTTGATTCAAGTTTGCATTTGGACTTGAACCGGAACCCCTCCCCTTTGGTTGCTAGTAGCCCCCACCCTTGAATCGAGATGAAATTATTGAACCTATATTTTACCCAAGAAGTGAGGCCAACATTGAGCCCATTTCCAAACAACCAAAATGAAGCTTTGCAAGATAAGAATGATGAGTATGTGGACGATGACAATGAAGTTGATCTCCATGACAACAATGTGGGTGATCTCGACAAATATCATTTGCAAGAGACAATGGACCATTCCATCCCTTATTCCCGTGGCTATGCATCGGATTCGGATGACTAAGGTCCCGATGAATAAGTTGATGAGGAGGGGTTCACGGTGAAGGAGGCCGAAGCTTTCGAGAAGGTATTCGGTCGGGATCATCAGACTACATTGTTTAAGGATGTTAGTCTCGCGGATGAAGGCGTGGTAGATGGTGGCCAAGGTATATCTCTTGGGGTTAGGCCAAGATATCACTGTGATTTGGATGATGGCAAGAACGGGATTGCTCGCGGGTCTAAGTTCAAAACCTTCTTGGAATTGAAGATGTGGCTCGACAACTACTCAGTTACGCATTATCGTCCACACAAGGTGGTGAACTCGGACGTCAATGTGCGCTACATGGTTGCATGTGCATGTGAAGATGAAAAATGTCTGTGGATTGTGCGTGCAAGACCATGGAAAGGAGGTCCCACTAGTGATTTGTGTGCCAACTCACATGTGTCGAGGCAAAAGGGTGGATGGCAAGGTTGTGTCCCAAGACCACAGACAACTCAATATCCGAGTTCATCGCTTACAGGCTCTCCAACTCAATATCCACACTTCCAACAATGAGCATCCAACATGTCATTGACCTTGTGAAAGCCATCTTTCATTACAAGGTGAAATATGGCAAGGCATGGAAGGTGAAGCAAGCCGCATTTAAGATGTTGTATGGTAGTTGGGAGGAAGCATACAACTGAATCCCTAGGTTGTTGTTAGCCATGGCCGCCACAAACCCGGGCATGGTTCATGTGGTCGAGCCTCATGGGGAAAAAACAACGGTTCATGGCGGAAGGAAAGTCCGAGTATTTGGCCGTGCATTTTGGGCGTTCGAGCATTGCTTGAGGGCTTTCAAACACTGTAGGCCGGTCATCACCATTGATGGCACGTTCTTGACCGGACAATACAAGGGCATGTTGTTGGTTGCGATAGAAAGTGATGCCAATAACCGGGTGTTGCCATTGGCTTGCTTTGGTTGAGGTGGAGAACAATGATAGCTGGGAGTGGTTTTTGCATCTTTTGAGGACGAAGGTGTTACCCGCTCAGAGGGAAATTTGTGTCATATCGGATCGGCATCCAGGAATTCTTAACGTGGTGGAGATTGACATTCCTGGGCATGCTCCGTTGCACCATCGATGGTGCATGAGGCACTTTTATTCGAACTTCTATAGGGCATGTGGCCTTAAGGAGTTGGCCGATGATCTTCAAGATTGTTGTCTTGCTTTCTCTGACAAGCGGTTTGCCACTTTGTTTAACAAATTGCTCGCACACAAAAAACTTGATCCCGGGGGTCAAGACTTTCTCAATAGGCACATTGAATACCGGAACAAGTGGGCACATGCTTTTGATGAAGATGGCCGGAAATACGGTCAAATGACAAGCAATATGGTTGAATGCTTCAATAGGGTGCTCAAAGGTGCACGTGGATTACCCGTGACGGCAATAGTTCAATACACATTTGACAAGATGAATGCGTACTTTCTAAAGTACTCAATGGAAACGGATGCACAGATAGCGGGTGAGAACAAGCGCAGGTACAAGTACAAGTTCCCACCCAAGGTTGATGAATGGTTGGAATTTCAATCACGGAAGGCAAACTCACAAGAAGCTATACTATATGACAACGAAGAGTGGAAGTACGAAGTGAAAGAGCCAGGAGGAACCACAAACGATGGCCACCAACATGGAGGACGGGCTTTCAAAGTCTCGTTAACACGGTGTGATTGCTCTTGCGGGAGGCCATTGTTGCTTCATCTCCCATGCTAACACTTGTATACCGCCGGTCGCGTTAGGAATGTGGACGTCAATCACCCCCTCACCATGAGGGAGTTGGAGTTCTCAATAATGACTGTCAAGAAAACGTGGGCTCCCCGCTTTCACCCATACTTTGACCAATCACAATGGCCGGACAACTATGGCCGGATCCGGAGTTGAAGGTTTTTAAACGGGGTAGACGTAAGAGAAACCATCTTAGAGGCGACATGGATGGATGGGGCCATGGTGGCTGCCGCAAATCGGGCAACGACCAATTCCAAGAGCCTCGTGAGAGCTCCCATTGTGGGGAATGCAAAGGTCAAGGCCACAACAAAAGAAAATGTATGAAACCAAGAAAAAGGTCCAAGAAAAATGATGCAAGCACAAGCCAACAAGGAGCTACA
Organism: Aegilops longissima; assembly: GCA_021605205.1. Lineage (NCBI taxonomy): Eukaryota > Viridiplantae > Streptophyta > Magnoliopsida > Poales > Poaceae > Aegilops > Aegilops longissima. The sequence continues at coordinate 25,077 of JAHIAM010004774.1, forward strand.
CAAGGTAGCCAACAAGTGCCAAGGCAACCAAGTGGTAGCCAACCAAGTGGTGGCCAAAGAGGATCTAGGCAACAAAGAGGGAGGCAACTATGTGACATCCCAAATTTTCAATTTGGATGTCATACATAGGTCATCATATGCATATCATATTTTATTTGCCTTTTGATGTCATCCTAGAAATCTTAAGCAACTCAAGGACCCACGGAGAGAGTTGGGGATTTCATTATTTTCATATTTGAATTTTCTCAAATTTGAAAGGAGGATCATTTTGGTTTTAATGATTTTCCCTCCGAATATTTCAAATATTAAAATAAAAGAGAGAAATAATATGACTTCTTCAAAAAGAGAGGAATATTGGAGGAAAATTTTTAAAATCAAATAATTGTTTTATTTGGATTTTATTCGAGAATTTTATTTGAAATAGAAAAATATGCATTTTTAGGCCAAAAAAATGTTCACTTTATTCTAAATAATTTATTTAGACGGTGAAAATTGTTTTTGGCATTTTTAGAAAAACAAATTATATTTTATCAGGATTTTTGTTTTTCGGTGGAATTACTTTTATTTTTATTTTAAAAAAAATCCGGGACCGACTGGGCCGAAACCCACCGTCTCGAACTCCCTGGCGTCGCTTTCCCCCCTGCCGCCACAAGACGGACGCCGAGGGAGTCCGAGCGACCGCCCGGGCCCCCAAGCTACCGCGCGCCCGCCCCCTTTATAAGCGTGCCCGCCTCCTCCCATCCCGAGTCAGCAGCCACCGCCGAGCCGAGCAGCAGATCAGACCGACTGTCGCCAGAGCCTCGCCGCCTCGTCGTTGCCGCGCCACCGCTGGATCTCGTCGCCGCGCCGCCACCAGTCTTTTTCGAGGAACCGGTAAAACCCATTGCCGCCCCCGGTTTTTTTCGGTTTAGATCTAGATCGGTTTTATTTTAGGGTTAGGGTTTTCTCGGTTTTTTCGATCGATTCTATTTAGCGAACATTCACCCGAACGCCTCGGTTCGCGATCGCGTTCGTTCGTTTGTCTTTTTTCTTTCTATTTTATTTTCAGCCAGGGACCTATCCGCGATTATTTTTATCGTAGCTTAGCCCCTGATCTTCAAACCCTCGCGACTTTTTAACCGTTCGTCCAAATCCAGTGAAACCAATGCCAAAATCTTCGTCTCGAACCCCTCTTTCGAGTTCCAAATAGAACATGATTTTTGACAATTTAAAATTTGGTTTCAAGCAGATTTAAATTCCAACTTCTTTTGGTCGTAGTTTCAGTTCCGTAGCTCCGATTCGATTGATTCTTTTTGCAAATCGAAGCTCTTCAGTTGAATTTTCAGTTTGGACTTTCTCATCTGAGTTTTACCCGCGCATCTATTCTTGAGTGCTTACGTATGCTATTGTTTGTTTGCGATAGAATTTCCGGAGTGCGAAGTGTGCTGCTACGAGTCTCTAGGGTTTGTAGATCGCCAGCAAGGCAAGTAACACTTTGATCATACCCCTTTATCACCCAGTTTTAATGCATTAGTTCCAATCCTCAAGCATTGCATGAGTAGGATCTAATTAACATGTGGGTTTGGGAAGTAGATGATGAGGTAGAACCTATTGTCCTTTATGTCAAACCTTGGGAGTTACTTCTACGTTATGCTTATACTGCTATGTTATGCTCGTAGACGTGGACTGGTTGAGTGTATCCATGACAAATGTGAGAGTTGTTAATTAATGGTTAACTTAAGGTGGCTACTTTAATACACATCTGGGTGGATTGGTTGAGGCACCCTCGAGCACCCAGTGGTTGTCTGGCACCGAGCAATCCAATATTGTCCTGGATATCCCAAGCACCCGTGTGATCATCCTATGGTTCGCCACCCAGTCTCAAAGGGATCATAAGATTATTCATGCTAGAAACTTCCGTGTGCAGCCACAAGCCATTATGGGCTCTGGCATAGTTGAGTAAGTGGTGGGAAACCTTTCCATGATAGGCTAGCAGATGTAGGGGATTGTAGGTGTACCGGCCTATCTATCGGTTAAGGGGGGCTCTTCGGAAAGACTGTGTCTCGGTCATCCGTTTCTCAAACACCATGGTTAGCCGTGTCCCCGGTTATGGACATCTTGAGTATCCGGTACTTGAATTATTGATTTGATCTCGTCACTCTATCTAATTTAATTTGTCGGGTTGTTAATTATTGTTTAATTGGGATTGAGTTGGAGGAACCTTCTCAATGTTTATCAACCAACTTAGTAGTTAAATAAAATATATTCCTTTACAGTAGGGAAAAATTGGCTTTTCACAAAAATATGATAACCATAGAGCCTCCACCAGCCATATATGCATGTAGTATTAGCATTTATCTTGTTCATTGCTCTACAGTGTTATTTTGCCAGCATATTCCATGTGCTGACCCATTTCAGGCTGCAAAGTATTATGTTGCATACTTTTCAGACAAAGAGTAAGGTGTGCTAGGTCGTTGTCGTGCACTCAGCTATGCCGTTGGAGTTGATGGACTCATTTATCCTCGATGCTTCCGCATTTATCTTATTTAGATGGCCTTAAGCCATATTACTGCAATAAGTTCTCTTTTGAGACATTTCGATGTAATAAGTGTGTGATTGCACTCTGTTATAAATCCTTCAAGTATTGTGTGTGTCAGCATTACCGATCCAGGGATGACACTTATGCATAGAGATTTGACCATCTGAGGTCGGATCGCCACAAGATGGTATCGAGCACACACCGACCGAGGACACCACCACTAAGATAAGCCATAGGTCACTCTTATCTACTCATTTCTGACTCCTCTCCATTTTCCACTCTATAGATGGCGGACCCAAGGAACAAGTTGGCTCAACCAGATGAAGACACACCTTTTGGACGACACTTGAAGGAAGTCACTAGGTACTTGAACATCGGAATACCAAGTTTCACTGGGACCTACACCGCCACCTTACCAGAAGAGGAGTGTTGGATGATTCGAGTTCATGTTCCAGGAAGGACATTCACGCCAGTTACTGAGCCCATAGAGTTTTCCTTTGATGCACCAACCTGGAGTCTAGGAAAGAGCATGGCAGCCCACATCGCCATGGGACGCATCGACGAAGTTTATCACAAGGATCTTAAGGACACCATCTACCATATATGTGGGCGCCGAGATGAGCAATGGGAGATGATCAACACCAGGAGGGACAAGTCCATTGCAGCTTTCATCCAGGAGTTAAACCATCACATTCGCCGCCAGGAGAACCGAATGTGCACAAGCATGACAGATCTGAAGAAGGTGATGACCAGGAACATGGATCTTGAAGAGGAACTCAAGTCTACATGCGATGGATATGAGGAGGAAATCGCAGTACTACTGGAAAAGAATGAATACCTGAAGAAGAAGCTAGGAGTATTCATGGGAGACCCCGTGCCAGGAGGAGATGACGACCATCCCGAGGACTACGTCATCATTGACGACATCAACTCCGACCCCGACAGTAGTGATTATGATTACGGAGACGAAGCTGGAGCGGATATCATGGAGTCTTCCACCGATCAAAATTTCTAGATGACCACCATATTATCAGTAGTATTCCCCCATGTATATAGTAGTAGTCCGAGTATTTTGTAACAGTAGCTAGATCGATTGTATGCCCTTGTTTGAATTGAGTGGTGTGATATGAATGTGTTTGTCTCATGTGCATATGGGTAGTGCTTTCTCTTTAGACCTCACTCTATTCTAATCTCTCCCCTCTAAACCCATCAGATGCCTCCGAGACGTGACCCCGGATTTGTCTTTCCACCGGAGCTCACTCAGTTGATCCAACAGCAGAATGCCTTGATGCAATTGCTAGTCCAGAACCAAGGCAACAACAACAACAATAACCCACTGCCACCACCTCCAGTTGACAACTTAGCCCGTTTTCTGAGGTTCAATCCGCCGGTGTTTTCCAAAGAGTACGAGCCGATTGTTGCTGATGACTGGCTACGCAGGATTGGAAGGGAGTTGACCACCACAGGTTGCACAGATGCTGAGAAGGTGCATTTTGCCGCACACCAACTGGATGGACCCGTAGCCTCATGGTGGGAGAATTACACATCCACTTTCCTATAGCCAATGTCACTTCGGATCAGTTTCAGCAAGCGTTCCGCACTACACATGTCTCAACTGGAGCTATGAGCATGAAGAAGCGTGAGTTTCACAACTTACGCCAGGGAAATTGGACTATGGGGCAGTACGTGGATGAGTTTAGTAAGTTAGCTCACTATGCCCCGGATGATGTGGCCATAGATGTCGCGAAGCAGGAGAAGTTTAAGGAAGGGCTGAATGATGAGATGAGTATGCAGTTGATGGTGGAAACATTTGCTAACTACCAGGAGTTGGTAGATAGAGCTCTTATGATTGAAGGGAAGCAGCAGCAGATAGAGAGCCGCAAAAGGAAGTATGGACAAGGGAAGTATAATTCAGGAGCTCAGCAGAGACCTCGTTTTACCCCGAACTCGGGGGGACACACCCACCACAACCATGGAGGCCACACTCACAATGGAGGAAGTTCGCATAACCATAGTGGCCCCAAGAATGGGAATGGGAATGGAGGAAGCAGCAGCCAGAACCGTTCCAACCCCACTACACCCGCCAAGAAGGATCTAACTCACATTGCTTATTTCAAGTGCGGGAAGACTGGACACTACGCCACCGAGTGTTCTGAAGCAAAGAATGGAAATGGCAATGGAAGCTCTGGGAAGAAGCCCAACCCTTTCAACAGGGGACAGGTGAACCACGTTAACGTGGAGGAGGTTAAAGAGCAGCCAGATGCAGTTATAGATAAGTTTTTGGTTAAGTCATTTACTGCAATCGTTCTTTTTGATACTGGTGCATCGCATTCATACATTTCGAGGGGGTTTATGGATAAGTATAAGTTACCCACCAAGGTTCTTAAGACACCTATGTTAGTAAGCTCGCCAGGAGCGGAGTATATGGCAAGCAGAGGATGTTTTCAGATGCCATTGACCATAGGTAGACACGTGTTCCCCTCAGGCCTAATAATTCCGGAGTCACAAGGATTGGATGTGATACTAGGCATGGATTGGCTATTGATGTATGGGGGAAACATCGATTGCGCCAGTAAGTCAATTATGCTCACCACCCCGGAGGGGAAAAGGATTAAGTATGTATCCAGGCATGCACCAAGGAGGACCCAAGTAAATTCCCTCTCGGGAGTTGTTCAGGAGGAAGTGTTTGTAGTGAAGGATTACCCGGATGTATTTCCAGAGGAACTACCAGGCATGCCGCTGGATCGAGACATAGAATTTTTTATAGAGTTGTTGCCAGGCACCGGACCAATATCGAAGAGGCCATACCGGATGCCCGCAAATGATTTGGAGGAAATTAAGAAGCAGATTAAAGAGTTGTTGGAGAAAGGTTACATTCGACCAAGTTCGTCACCGTGGGGAGCCCCAGTGCTCTTGGTTGAGAAGAAGGATGGATCCTTGAGAATGGTTGTTGATTATCATGCATTGAATGAAGTGACGATCAAGAACAAGTACCCACTACCGATGATCAATGATTTGTTTGACCAGCTGCAAGGAGCTAAACTATTCTCCAAGATCGATCTGCGATCAGGATACCACCAGCTGAAGATCCAAGAACAGGGTATACCTAAGACAGCTTTTACCACAAGGTACGGGTTGTATGAGTACATGGTAATGTCATTTGGATTGACTAATGCCCCTGCCTATTTCATGAGCATGATGAATAAGGTGTTCATGGAGTTCTTGGATAAGTTTGTTGTGGTGTTCATTGATGATATTTTGGTATACTCGAGGAATGAAGAGGAGCATAAGGAGCATTTGCGTTTAGTTCTCGAGAAGCTTAGGGAACATCAATTATATGCCAAGTTCAGCAAATGTGAGTTTTGGTTTAAGGAAGTTGGATTTCTTGGGCATGTTGTATCAAGAGAAGGTATAGTAGTAGACCCTACCAAGGTTTAGTCAGTCACTGAGAGGTTGGCACCCACCTCTGTTGGATAGATCCGCAGTTTTCTTGGACTTGCGGGTTATTACCGGAGATTCTGTCGGTGTACAAAAAGAGGGGTGTGTTTTTGTACCCCTTTTCCTGTGCACGGGTAGTCGGAGCCGCGCCCGCGGTCACACCAAGGAGAACGGGGGAGGTGAGCCAAGGTAGGAACGAAGCCCAAGACAAACAGAGCAATGCCAAGGCCAAGACCACAAAGGGCAGAGGGACGAAGTAGGTTCCCCTGGCAAGACCCTTGTCGGGCAGCTCAAAGAGCCACTAAGAAGACCCTTGTCAAGAAGTTTCGCCCCACACCAACAGAGCGAGCCACCCTTGAGCCCACGGTCCCCAACGCCATCATCCACGTGGGGCCAGGGCTCGGGAAGGCACCTCTATGGTGGCATGCAGATCTTTGTGAAGACATATTCAAGATCATATGAGGATTAGAAGACGACGACCCTCGGCAAGATCCTTGCCGAGGAAGGCCACCAGACCCCATGCAAGGCCTTGCCGGGAACGACAGCGCGACACGGCAAGACCCTTGATGGGCCACACGGCGAGACCCTTGCCGGGCCACCCGGCAAGGCCCTCACCAAGGACGTTAGCAGGGCCACCACCAGGCCCATGCCAACCGAGATCCCACCGCCGTTCACATGCAGCTGCCAGTCCAACCAGCTGGGCGGGCACCTGCGTGGCAACATGCAGCCCCCAGGCCAACTCATCAAGCGCCTGCGTGGCGGCATGCAGATCTTCATGAAGACTCCACCACCGCGCCACCTCAGCTGCCTACCTGCCTACATGGCGCCGCACGCATCGCTGGCTGTATGCCGTGTCGGAAGAGAAGCGCTGGCGACGGACGGACGGCCTCACCCCGCCCCCAATAAAGCAAGGGACACCTAAGCTACGATTTAACGCGCCTTGTCCAGAATACGAGCGATAAGCTCGTGGCATCAGACGCCTTTCCACCTCCCCGTGCCACTCGTGGCAGCCCTTTCGACTATAAAAGGAGGCCCATGGCATATCGAGAAGGATTCGCTTTTCAACTGTGCACCAACCACGCCTAGTTCGAGAGCCCATGAACTCTCTCAAATACACCAACCAAAGCAGGACTAGGGTTTTATGCATCTTCGCGTCTTAACGTGGGTAAACGATCCTTGTGCTGTCTACTAGCCCCGCTCTTCTCGCAACTCAAGGCAAGGCAACCGTAGTAGGGATTCTTGTGATCACATAGGTGTCGTTCCACACCGACAGATTCATTGAAAAAATTTCTAAGATTGCGAAGCCCATGACGGAGTTATTGAAGAAGGACACTAAGTTCAAGTGGACCGAAGATTGTGATGCCAGTTTTCAGGAGTTGAAGAAACGTTTGGTTACAGCCCCAGTGCTGATTCTTCCCGATATACGCAAGGATTTCCAAGTATATTGTGATACTTCTCGCCAAGGACTTGGAGGTGTACTTATGCAGGATGGAAGAGATGTTTCATATGCCTCACAACAGCTTCGACCACGTGAGTTGAATTATGCCACACATGATTTGGAGTTAGCAGCCGTAGTGCATGCGCTCAAGACCTGGAGACATTTTCTTATTGGAAACCGTTGTGATGTGTACACGGATCACAAGAGTTTGAAGTACATTTCACGCAGAAGGAGTTGAATCTCAGGCAGAGGAGATGATTGGAGCTTATAGAGGATTATGATATGAAGCTGCACTATCATCCAGGAAAGGCCAATGTCGTAGTAGACTCTTTGAGCCGGAAGAGTTATGTCAATACCCTCATAAGTGGAGGATTACCAAAGGAGTTGGCCGAAGATCTCAGGGAACTTCATTTGGAGATAGTTCCTAGAGGTCTTGTTGCAGCAATGGAGGTTCAGTCAACATTATTGGGAAAGATTCGAGAAGCTCAGAAGGATGACAAAGAAATTGCGGAGATAAAGGAGAAGATGAGCAAAGGAAAAGCCAAAGGTTTTCGAGAGGATAAGCATAAAACCTTATGGTTTCAGGACCGTGTATATGTACCCAATAATGCAGAGATCAGGAAGTTAATACTTCAGGAAGCTGATGACTCGCCATACTCAATACACCCCGGAAACACCAAGATGTATTTGGATTTGAAGGAGCGTTTCTGGTGGACTGGTATGAAGAAGGATATTGCCGAGTATGTAGCAGTATGTGATGTATGTCAGAGGGTGAAGGCAGAACATCAGAAGCCAGCAGGATTACTGCAGCCTATGCCGATACCCGAATGGAAGTGGGACAAGCTTGGCATGGATTTTATCACCAGATTACCTAGGACCCGATCGGGATATAATTCTATCTGGGTAGTAGTGGATCGTTTGACCAAAGGGGCTCACTTTATCCCAATAAAAACCACCTATGCGAGTGCGAAGTTGGCTAAGATATATATGACCAGGATCGTATGTCTGCATGGAGTTCCTAGGACCATCGTATCAGATAGAGGAACACATTTTACTTCGAAGTTTTGGCATCAATTGCACCAGACTTTGGGTACCAGGCTAGAGTTTAGTACAGCCTTTCATCCACAGACAGATGGACAGACCGAGAGAGTCAATCAGATTCTGGAGGACATGCTAAGAGCCTGTGCGCTAGATTATGGATCTAGTTGGGATGATAATTTGCCTTACGCGGATTTCTCATAATACAGCAGTTATCAAGCCAGTTTGAAGATGGCACCATTTGAAGCTTTGTATGGGAGAAAGTGCAGGACACCATTGATGTGGGATGAATTTGGAGACCGTCAGTTGTTTGGTCCAGATTTGATCAAAGAATCTAAAGAGAAGGTTAAGTTGATTCGGGATAGACTGAAGATAGCTCAGTCCAGGCAGAAGAGTTATGCAGACTGCAAATGCAAGGAGGTAGTCTATGAGATCGGGGACAGAGCATATCTTCGAGTGTCAGCTCTGCGAGGAGTTAAACGATTTGGAGTTAAGGGAAAGTTAGCCCCGAGATTTGTAGGACCATACCGAGTTTTGGAACGTATGGGAGAAATGGCCTACAAGTTGGAGTTACCCGAAGGATTGTCAGGAGTTCATGATGTGTTCCACGTTTCCCAGTTGAAGAAGTGCAATGCAGAGATGGCCGATATTCCTCGGAGAGATACAGTGCCCCTGGAAGCAATTCAGTGGATAGTGACCTAACCTACGAGGAGAAACTCGTCAAGATTCTCGAGTTTGCCAGCCGAGTTACACGCAGCAAGGTTATCAAGTTTTGCAAAGTTCAGTGGAGCCACCATACCGAGGATGAAGCCACCTGGGAACGAGAGGAAGACCTACGGAAAGACCACCCACACCTATTTTCTAGCCAACCCGAATCTCGAGGGCGAGATTCATCTTAAGGGGGGTAGGTTTGTAACATCCCAAAATTTCAATTTGCATGTTATACATAGGTCATCATTTGCATATCATATTTTATTCGCATTTTGGTTGTGATCCTAGAAATCTTAAGCAACTCAAGGACCCACAGAGAGAGTTGGGGATTTCATTTCTTTTCATATTTGAATTTTCTCAAATTTGAATGGAGGATCATTTGGGTTTTAATAATTTTTCTCTCCGAATAATTCAAATATTAAAATAAAAGAGAGAAGATAATATGACTTCTTCAAAAAGAGAGGAAAATTGGAGGAAAATTTTTAAAATCAAATAATTGTTTTATTTGGATTTTATTCGAGAATTTATTCGAATTAGAAAAAATATGCATTTTTCAAAATTGCATTTTTAGGCCAGAAAAATGTTCACTTTCTTCTAAAATTTTTATTTAGAAGGTGAAAATTGTTTTTGGCATTTTTAGAATTTTTTTATATTTTATTAGGATTTTTGTTTTTCGGCGGAATTATTTTTATTTTATTTTACAAAATCCTTGACCGACCGGGCGAAACCACCAGCTTTAACCCCAGCGTCGCCGCTTTTCCCATTGTCGTGTCAAGACACGGACACCGAGGGAGTCCGAGCGAGACTCGGCCGCCCTCCCTAAGCCACCGCTACCGTCTCCGCCCTTTATAAGCACGCCGCCGCCGCCTCCTCCCCACCCTAAGCCGCAGCTAACACCGCCGAGCAAGGCCATTGCCGCTTGTCGCCGCCTGTGTCGCCTTCGCGATGATGCCATTGCTTGCCGCCACACCGCGTCATCGCCGCAGCCCTGCCGCCTCGCCGTTGCCGCGCCGTCACTAGATCTCGTCACCGCGCCGCCGCCGGTCTTTTTTGAGCAACCGGTAAAACCCGCCGCCGCCACCGGTTTTTTTCAGTTTAGATCTAGATTGGTTTTATTTTAGGGTTAGGGTTTTCTTGGTTTTTTCTCGGTTTTTTCGATTGGTTCTATTTAGCGAACGTTCACCCGAACGCCTCTGTTCGCGATCGCGTTTGTTCGTTTGTCTCTGTTAACGAACGTTCTTTCGTTAGTCTTTTTCCTTTTTATTTTATATTCGGCCAGGGACCTATCCGCGATTATTTTTATCGTAGATTAGCCCCTGATCTTAAAACCCTCGCAACTTTTTAACCGTTCGTCCAAATCCAGTGAAACCAACGCCAAAATCTTCGTCTCGAACCCCTCTTTCCAGTTAACCAACTTGAACATGAGTTTTGACAATTTAAAATTTGGTTTCAAGCAGATTTGAATTCCAACTTCTTTTAATCGTAGTTTCAGTTCTGTAGCTCCGATTCGATTGACTCTTTTTGCAAATCGAAGCTCTTCAGTTGAATTTTCAGTTTGGACTTTCTCATCTGAGTTTTACGCTCGCATCTATGCTTGAGTGCTTATGTATGCTATTGTTGTTTGTGATAGAATTTCCGGAGTGCGAAGCGTGCTACTACGAGTCTCTAGGGTTTGCAGATCGTCAGCAAGGCAAGTAACACTTTGATCATACCCCTTTATCACCCAGTTTTTATGCATTAGTTCCAATCCTCAAACATTGCATGAGTAGGATCTGATTAATATGTGGGTTTGGGAAGTAGATGATGAGGTAGAACCTATTGTCCTTTATGTCAAACCTTGGAAGTTACTTCTACGTTATGCTTATACTGCTATGCTATGCTATGCTCGTAGACATGGATTGGTTGAGTGTATCAATGACAGATGTGAGAGTTGTTAATTAATGGTTAACTTAAGGTGGCTACTTTAATACACATCTGGGAGGATTGGTTGAGGCACCCTGGAGCACCCAGTGGTTGTCTGGGCACCTGGAGCAATCCAGCGGTGTCCTGGGATATCCCGGAGCACTCGTGTGATCATCCTATGGTTCGCCACCCAGGCTCAAAGGGATCATAAGATTATTAATGCTAGAAACTTCCGTGTGCAGCCACAAGCCATTATGGGCTCTGGCATAGTTGAGTAAGTAGTGGGAAACCTTTCCATGATGGGCTATCAGATGTAGGGGATTGTAGGTGTACCGGCCTATCTATCGATTAAGGGGACCTCTTCAGAAAGACTGTGCCTCGGTCATCCGTTTCTCAAACACCAGGCAGTGCGAAAAATACAACGGAGGAGATTGAGTCTTGTGGGGAAAAGTATGCAAACCTCTGTAGAGTTAACAAACTAATCATGGTTAGCCGTGTCACCGGTTATGGACATCTTGAGTATCTGGTACCTTAATTATTGATTTGATCTCATCACTCTATCTAATTTAATTTGTCGGGTTGTTAATTACTGTTCAATTGGGATTGAGTTGGAGGAACCTTCTCAATGTTTATCAACCAACTTAGTAGTTAAATAAAATATATTCCTTTGCAGTAGGGAAAAATTGGCTTTTCGCAAAAATATGATAGCCATAGAGCCTCCACCAACCATATATGCATTTAGTATTAGCATTTATCTTGTTCATTGCTCTACAGTGTTATTTTGCCAGCATATTCCATGTGCTGACCCGTTTCGTGTTGCAACGTATTATGTTGCAGACTTTTCAGACGAAGAGTAAGGTGCGCTAGGTCGTTGTCATGCACTCAGCTATGTCGTTGGAGTTGATGGACTCATTTATCCTCGATGCTTCCGCAGTTATCTTATTTAGATGGCCTTAAGCCATATTATTGTAATAAGATCTCTTTTGAGACATTTCGATGTAATAAGTGTGTGATTGCACTCTGTTATAAATCCTTCAAATACTGTGTGTGTCAGCATTACTGATCCAGGGATGACACTTATGCACAGAGATTTTACCATCTGAGGTCGGATCTCTACAAACTAGGACTTACAAGAGGCTGTGGTGGTGGTGGTAGAGCTCGTGGTGGTGGTCTAGGCCGTGGTGGTGGTAGAGCTCGTGGTGGTGGTCTTGGTCGTGGTGGTGGCCTTGTCCTTGGTGATGGTCTTGGCCTTGGTGGTGGACTTGGCCGTGGTGGTGGTCAAGGGAAAGGTCGTTATAGAGGAATGTTTGGATACCTCGATGGACCATTTTCATATGTTGCTCACTAACTATAATGTTTCATATGTTCTTGTTTTTCATATGTTCTTGTTGTCCTTATTCACTAGTATGTTGCAATGTATATGTTCTTCCATTTGTTTTTATTGTCATTACTAACTATTATGTTTCACTCATTGTAGGTATGGCGGCTTCTCAACCCAACAAACCAACAATGAAGGGAGTGGATGAGAAGGATGGCGAAGGTGAGATGGCCGGATGGTGGGAGAAGGTTGCGAAGAAGCTGAGAGAGGAGGATGCAGCCGCACTAAAGAAGAGGAAGGAAGAGGAGCTCGAAAAGAAGAGGAAGGAACGAGAGAGAGCAGATTATGAGTGTCGCGCTAGGGAGCATGCGTTGAAGAGGAAATGTGAGGAGGCACAGAAGAAGCGTCTCAAGGATTTTCAAGAAAGAACTTTGAAACTTTGGGCATTCGAAGCTGAAAAAAAAGAGGGAGAACAAGATATTCATGGAGAGGGTGGTTAAGGAGGCTCACTGCATAAGGAAAAGGGAGGAGGAAGAGGAATAAGAGAGAAAGAAGAAGAAGAAGGGAAAGGGGCCTGCTCTACGCAATAGAGCTATGTCATCTTAAATTTGCTTGTGGACTATGACCGTGTTATCCTCTAAGCTATGCTCTTCGATTTGGTTGTGAACTACTATGTATTTTGGACTCCTCGATTTGGTTGTGAACTACACATGTTACATGGACAATTGGAGGAGATGTGAACCTTAATGAATGCTCGAAGTGCACCTTCCCCATCGCTTTTCCCAACCGGAGTTGTCTCCAGAATAGTATCGGTCTCATCAGTTGCTTTTTTTATCTGGGCACGCTATGAACAGAAATGGCATTAACGTGTTAGGCAAGCGAAGATGTGAATAGTGCGAATGGGAAAGCAAAAAGGGGAAATACCACAAAGTTCATCATTGGAGCTGAAGGGACTAAGCTGCCTTCCCTGACTAATTTATTGTACTCGTGCTGGGTTAGCTCATCGAAGACGGTGGGATCTTCCAAAATCTCCTCAGCATACGCCGGCTTGCATACCTCCACACGGGTACTTGCAAGAAACCATGTGAGATAGTTGTTGAACGCGATTGGGCAGTGCTCATGAAGTTGGGCTCGTTTTCCAGCCTTAGCTTGCTCCACACTAAGCACGATCTGTATGATATACTTCCTGTGATGCCTGTCCCAATCCTTGACCTTCCGCTGCTTTCTCCTATCCAACCTGCAAGTTAGAAACAGAATATTAGCACCATCGAAACCGCCGAGAAGCTGCTAAGTGCTCAAGGTTAATTATATCTTACAAATGTAGCAACTTGTCCTTGTCCTCCCACTCCAGTGGGTGTGGCTGGAACAAACCAAACTGGCGGTACGCCCGATGTGGAAGGTGAAGCTCAACCGCCTAGTTGCATATGAGTGGGCACCGCATATGCCAAAGATCCCTATCCCTAGTGCACATCGGATTCAGCACGAACTCTCTAGGGTTACCAAAACTATCCCCTCTTCCATACGGTTCCCATTCCACCTGCAACATAGCATAGAAAGCAAAATTGATTTTGAGTTAGATAGTAGCATGAGAATCACTTATACAATGTTGAGTCACCTGCTCAGCCGTAATCGTGTCCAGCTCGCTCGTGTACAACTTCTACATGACCGAGGGATCATCCGTCGTCTCATTTACCACATCCTACTTGTAAGCCCGAGTGGGAAACCGTAGTGGGTCGTCTTTGTCGTCCCAATCCTCGTACTTCACGGTCTTCGGTCGTCCAACCGGCAATCGCTCCCAGCTCCATATAGAAAGTGCGAGCATACAACCACCAATACCTCCAGATTTCCTACAACAGGCTTCATCCAACTACACATAAAAGAGAACATGGTTGAATTAACAGGAAGATCGCATTGATAATGTAGCAATGAAGTGAAAAAGAAACAACTTTCGACCTGTCTATACAAGTAAGCCAGTGTAGCCGAACCCCAACTCCATTTGCTATTGAAGACGGTCAATGCCTTCAACCACATCCATGGAGCATTCTAGCCCGTGCCATCAGCAAACATAGTCCTGGATATAACGTACCACATGTAGACATGAGCACAAGTCTTGACCTCATTAGCATCCTCGAGGCAAGTACCAAAGTTCCATGCAATCCAGGTGAAAGGAGCACCGGCTACGACTCTTTCCTTCTTGTCTTCTGCTTTTGGTTCCCGAGGCTCTGGAGGAACCATACCGATAAGGGCATGCATCTACTTGCACCGCCCATCAGAATCGGTGCTCATACATAGAGGATTCCCCTCGATAGGAATACCGGCGATCATAGCAATATCCTGGATCGTCACGGTCATCTCCCCGGTCCGAAGATGGAAACTATGTGTCTCCGGCCTCCAACGATCAGTAAGCGCGGTGATTGCTGCAGCATTGAGGGGTGGCGTCGACCGGCTGACCAACTGAATGAAAGGGAGGAGTCATATCTCCCTTACATACGGTGTGTATTGCTCATCATATCGCATCCCCCCAAGGTTGACCCTGTGAGACCGAATCTTCAGAGGTTGAAGCTCCTATAAACAAGCAAATCAGAAAATTACATATGGGGCATTTGTGTTTGAAATGAACACGAAATTTGTAATACCGGCCACTTTCATTATTACCCGCTGCTGCATCGACATAGCGTACGACCGGTGTTGATGGTATCAGTGATCATCGAGAAGCCAAATCATCCTAACAATTTCAAACAAAGCATTCTTGTCAACACGAGTATCTTTTCAATACAAATAAATTAAAGTAGGCCTACTATATGCAAGATTCAAAGCATATGTATCCAAAGCATTCTGGTCAATACGAATATAGTTTCAATACAAATAAACTAAACTAGGCCTATTTCATGCAAGATTCAATACAAATATCATTTCCATAGATTAGCAAAAATGTCCGTCTGTTGCAACGCGAGAAAAAAATCCTCTCATATCTCTAGCTGGTCAGTTATACAAACTGTGCGTGGCCGGTTGGCAGGTTATGAGATCGAACCCTCCCATCGGCAATTTTATTTTTTGCCAGCTCTCTGGACCTGGGCCATAGTGTGCCGCCAAATGGGCTTCCTCCGTTAGGCCAAAACGGGTGGCAAGTAACGAAATCAAATAGCGTACTTGAAATTAATTGAAGCGGGACGAAACCAAGAATATTACCTCCCTTTAATAGTAGGTACAGAAATAACATGTCAACCTATGTATCCAAAGCATATCTTTTAAATAAAATAAACTAAACTAGGGTTGCATAATAATGAATATCGTCTATAATTAGGTATCTAATACATGCAAGATTCTAATCTAATCAAACAAGGGTTCCCCAAATCTTCAAAATAGCATACATTTTATGGATAGAAAGAAGGAGATCGGAGGAGAATACCTTCTAGGATGGATTGGTGAAGAAATCCACGAACCAAATCGTCAGATCTGAAGAATTTGGGAGAGGGGATTGAGAGGGGGAGAGAAGGAAGCCGTCGGCGCCGCTGCTTCTGTAACTTGTAACTGAACGAATGGGGTGGGGTGGGGGGAGGGAGAGCGGGCGGCTGCCTCTAAGTCAGAGTGCAACGTATAAGGGCTAGGCGCTGCACATTACATGTGTGGCACCTAGCTCTGAGGCGCTGCACTGCTGGGTGCGGGCCCCGGGGCTGCCACGCTGGACAAAGGTGCAACGCCCCAGAGCTAGGCACTTCATCATAGGGTGTGGCGCCTCCGTGTCAGGCGCCACTCAAAAAGGTCAACCGAATGAAAAAAATTAAGAGCAGTTCATTTTGTGAATTGATTTCGTCCATAAGTCAAATTGTCAAATTTGTCAAATTTGCCGCACCGCGCCTCGCCAAGGAACATGTACATGGGTGCACGGCACAGGCATCATTGCGGGTGTCATAGTCGTAGCCATCTCTGCCACCCCGTATTATCATCTGCACAAAGTCGCAACCGATCGGCACGCCTAGCCGCATTCGGCTCGCCGTGCTCGCTGCTCGGTGCTCCTCCTCATGTGCGCCACCACCCATCCATCTTAGAGCAACTCCAAAGGGCCGACCCATTTCGTCCACCTGCGTCCGTTTGGGTCGGCACGGACAAAAGTGGCGGCCCAACGTGCCGACCCAAACCCAAATCACGTCCGCGTCGCGTCCGCACCGACGCATTTGCGGCCAAATTTGTGCTCCAAATGCGTCGGCGCGGACGCCGAACGGACGCTTCGCGCACCTTCTCTCTATCCGCCTCGTCCCCACATGGCGGTCGTCCAACTACTCGCTGCCCACGCGATCATCTTAATTTAAGCCGACCGTGCGGCGGGGCCGTCCTCATCCAAACTCGCCGTCCACATCTGCCATCCTTTTCTCCCTCGTTTCCGGCAAACCCTAGCCACCACAACCATAGCGAGATGGGCCTCTTCTCCGGCGCCAGCGGTAGCAAGGACAAGGGCAAGTCCCCCGCTGTCGTGGTTCTAAGTCTGACAGTAGAATGGGGGTAGGAATGGAGAGGCAAGATCCTAGCTATGGAGTAGTTGTATACGCAAGGGATTTACGAGTTCAGGCCCTTCTCGGAGGAAGTAACACCCACGCCTCAGAGTCTTGAGGCGGTCGCTGGATTATATGCGTATGTGTTACGAGGGTGCGAACCCTTCACTGTGGAGGGGGTGGCTTATATAGAGTGCGCCAGGACCCCAGCCAGCCCACGTAGCGGAGGGTTTAAGGTACGTTAAGGCCAGGCGTTACTGGTAACGCCTTACATAAAGTGTCATCATGGCCATAAATACTACTTAATTACAGATCGTTTGGATACAGAGTGGCTCCTGAACTCCTGGTGGTCGAGTGAGTCTTCATGGTCGAGTGTCTCTGATTCTGTCGAGTGGAATCCTCCCAGGTCGACTGGAAGGCAGCTTATTTCACGAATGTCCTAGGGGAGGGTATCTTTAGGCAGGTCTATGACCCTACCCTAGGTACATGACTTCATCATTAGCCCCCGAATGGATCGAGGTTTGAGTGAGGAAGGAGTTGATAATCTTTCCGACCTGTTTTTGTATTGCGAGTGTGTCTTTTCTGGATCAACGACCTTTTAGTGATGGTGTCAACTTCTCTTTCAGTCGCCTTGATCCATTCTTCGCATTTGTCGAGTGAACTTTGTGAACTTGAGGATTTCCGAGCGAGGGGTCGGAGGAAATCTGCTGTCTGACAGGTCACTCTCCAGTTAGCGGATTTCGCGGGATCCGGATTTTGGGAAGCGCGCGAAGCGGAGAAAACCGCAGCACTCGGATGGGATAAGGCGATGATGCCTCGATCTTTGCGCCACCTTTTTCGCCACGTATCACTCATGGCGCTGTTATGGATTTATTCGATTACTGGGCCTACCAAATAGCCACTGAAGTGGCCTCATATAAGGCATCGGACGGGGGTATTTTGAACAGTGCAACCTCAATCTTCCCCTTCCTCCGCCCCCAAATCTTTCTGCTGCGCCCGTAGCCTGTTCCGCGCCGCCGTTTCACACCTGCTTCGCCGGCGACAATGGTGAAGGAAAAGACCGCGGCCTTGGAGCGGGCGAAGAAGGCGACGGCGAAGGCGAAAGGGAGAGCGTCCAGTCGGGGCGGATCTTCGTCGCGGTCCAAGCTGCCGCAAGGTTGGGTCCAGGGAGATTGGATCCGCTCGACCATCACCGAGAAAGATCTCAACGATCTGGCCAACGAGGGACTGATCCCCCATGGGTCGGCGAGGCTTCCGGGAACGGAGTGGCAGCCGCAACCTCAAGAGGGTGAGTGTGTTCTTCAGGCCACCCACGTAGATCGTGGATTTTCTCTGCCGCCGAACCTTTTCTTCCGAGGGTTTCTGAACTTCTTTGGAGCGCAACTCCATCATTTCACTCCCAACTCCATTGCCTATCTCGCTGCTTTCGTGTCGCTGTGTGAGAACTTCTTGGGCTGTCGGCCGCACTGGGGCCTCTTCAAACTCATATTCACTTGCCGCTCTCAGACGGTGAAGAAAGCAAACCCGAATGACGAGAGAACCCAAGTAATCCAGATGTGTGGGGGACTCGGAGTCCAGATGAGGGGGAAGAGCGCTTTTCCGACTATGACTCTCCCCGACTCGGTTAGAGGGTGGCAGTCGACCTGGTTCTACTGCCAAGACCAGCCGACGCCGGGGCAGTCGACTGGACTCCCTCCTTTCTCCATGAGTCGAGTGAACAAGCCATCCTCCCTGAAGGTGCTACCAGAGGAGAAGGCCCAAGTAAAATTGTTGATGGAACGTGTAGTCCAGCTCATTCGCGACGGGGTGACCGGCATGGATCTTCTGGAAGTTTTCCTCCGACGGCGTATTCAACCACTCCAATACCGAGGCCACCCGATGTGGATGTACTCTGGTACGGACGATACCACTCGGGTCCATCGAGAGGAGGTCAATGACGCCACGCTGGAGAGGTGGGTGACTGCCATCACAGGAAACAAAGATAATCCTCGCGGAGCTAGGAGGATTCCACCACTCGACCAGTCTTACGAACCAGACAAGGTATAACCACCTTTCTCCGACTGTGATCTTTCAGCATTCATTCTGTTTTGTTGCAAATTCATCAACTGACTTTTGCTTTATTTTGTCGTCTTCTAGGTCACCACTAAGATGTACTCGATGCCCAACTGGGCGCAGGAACCAGTCGAAGAAGAAGAAGGAAGCGGAGGTGAAAGCCAGGAGGAATGGGAGTCCAACGGCGAGGAGGATGAAGGAGACGACAGCTCTGGTGAAGAGGAGGAGGAGGAAGAGGAGGAAGACGTCGATCCTCCCCGCTCGGAAAGGAGGTCCAAACTGACGCATGATCCGCGCGGCCGAACGCGGTAAAGCTGTTGCGCCCACTGGGCAGTCGATGAAGCGACCTCGGACAACTTCCCCTGCGCCGACTGAGAAACCGTCGAAGCAACCTCGAGCGACGTCATCGAAGACGGCGAAGGCTCTGCCCAAGATGCGGATGGTCATTCCCACCATCTCCGGGTAATCAGCAGAACTTGTGTTTCCCTGTTCATCATGAGTGTACTTTTGGTCGACTCGTTGACTGATCAACCGATTCTTGAAATCTGCAGTGCTGCTACCTCCGAGACCTCAGCCAAGCACGAGGATCGGGAAATGGAAGATGCCGCCACCTCCAACCTTGGTATGATCTTTGCAGCTTCGCTTTTGGTCGATTGGATTTCCATGTTTACTTTTGAATCTTTCTTGCAGTTTCGCCTCATGTCATTGATCTCCCCAATGATGACGAGGAAAAGCCGTTGAGGAAGAGGAAGAACAAGAGGGTGCCTGTTGTCAAAGCTGCTCAAGTTGTGATGATACCTGAGACGCTGGTTCCCGAGGGGGGCAACACCGCTCGGGCTTCTGTGTCTTTGTTGTACGGCCGACAAGTGCCCGACCCACTTTGCCATTCGCTGATCCACCATCCCTTTTGCTACACACCACGCCCGGAAGACCAAGTGAGTGCTGCTAAGGAGGCTATACGAGCGCAGGATCATGATGGAGCAAGTGAAGGCAGTCCAAGAGGCCAGCCAGCGGCCTATGATGCTAGTTCAGCTCTCGAGCAATGTCCAAGTAAGTCGATCGTTGCTTGCTCATAGGATATGCTACAAACTGCTTCTTTTCTCAAGATTTATATCTGTACACCCACCGGGTGGGTGTATCGATTGAGTTTTTGTGGGGCACGCTGAGTGCACCCACTGGTGTAGTCCCCAAGACTATGGTGGACTGCGTGCAGTCGGGTATAGTCTTTATACTTTGAACTTCTTCACTCGACATGGTCGACCAAGTCGAATGGAACCGTAAAACCGGTGGGGAACGCTGAGTGCACCCTTTGGGTGTAGTCCCGAGACTATGGTGGATCATGGGCGATCGACTATAGTCTAAAGAACTATTTTTTTCTCGGTGACCGGCGACAATTAGCCATGGTTTTAGAATCATAACCTTTTTGCCTCTTTTGGTCGATTGGTGAACCAAATTGGTAAAACCATTGAGGGGCACGCTGAGTGCACCCATTGGTGTAGTCCCTAGACTCTTTGTCGAATGTTTTGATTCGGTTGTAGTCTTAGAAATGCTATGATTTTTCCTTAGTCACTCGGAAGTGATCTGTCTTTGATGTCTTTTGTCGATTGATTCTTTTCAGAAATCTTGCGAGCTCGTTGCTCGCTATACTGAGTTAGAGAACAAACAGATCCAGCTCGACCTCTACTTGAAGCTTGCTCAGGAAAACTTGCAAAAGGCGAAGGATGAAGCGAAAGGTATGGCTGGTGAGGACTTGACAACTGTCTTTGCTTTTCTGTCCATTCTCAACTCTGTTCTCATTGTTACTTTGCAGATAAACTGGAGGAGGCTCTGGAGAAGAAGGACCTTGACCTTGTAGAGGCGCAGATGGCGGCTTTGGAGAAAACAAAGCTCGCTGAAGAGAAACTTGCCTCAGTCGGCAAACTTGAAGATGAAAACGCCAAGCTGAAAGCTGCTCTTGACGCAGCCAACAAGGAAGCTAGTCGACTGAAGAATGACAAGATTGCTCTGTCTGACAAGGTTGGCCAACTGGCAGGGAAGCGAAATGACCTGGAGGTTTATCTTGGGGGGCTCGCCAAGAAGCTATTCTTCATGCTTGAAGGTAATCTCTTTTATCCAACTGTCTTGCTATCGCCGACTCATCATATGATTGTAATTTTGAGCCTGAGCTGTGTTTTTAGAATTCTGCCAAAACTTCGAAGAAGAAACCAGTCGGGTGGAAACCAGCTTGGACCCCATCAACTCTCCCGTGAAGGATGAAGCTGCTATGAATGTTCTCCAACTGGAATCTCGCGTCGCTAGCGTGGTGGACTACCTGGCCAGAGCAGATACTTCAAAACAACCTTGAATCCTTGATGACTCGACTGAAAGAGGTTCCAAGTCGAGTGCAAGAATGGAAAAAGTCTTCTGCCAGGTGTGGTGCTGATGTTGCTCTGTCTCTGGTTCGAGTCCACTGCAAGGAAGAGCAAGAGGAGAAGCTGGCGTCTCTCAAAGTTGCCAACACCAGGAAGCACGACTTCCGCTCTTTCATGGAGACCTTCATCGCTGCTGCTACCCGTATTGCCGACGGAATCGACCTTGACCAGTTCGTTGCACCTTCCAGTCCTCCGCCGGAGGAGTAAAAAACTTCTATGTCCCACTTTAAATTTGCCTCGGAATGCCGAGTGGTTTATGTAACCGATAAACTTCAACAGGCTTAACGCTTGAGCACTTTCGAATCCGTAGGACGTTTATCCGAGCTCGATCCATCATCGAACATGCTTTATTTGCTTTTGAGAAAACTTTTCTCTTCATTCGAAATATACTTCATTGTTTAAGCAGTATCCTTGAGGTGAAACTCCAGTCGACTTGTTCTTCATCTATCTTGCAGGTAAAGATGGAGTACAGACTGCGACTGACCTCATTGTCCCTACGAATCAGGATGGACCGCGCGTTGTACTTGTGGCGCAGCTCTGAAGGAGAAGGTAACAGCCGACCTGCACCTCGTCGTCCTTGCAGATTAGGGTGAACTACACGTTGTACTTGTGGCGAAGCTCTGAAGGAGAAGGTAGCAGTCGGCCTGCACCTCGTCGTCCTTCAGATTAGGGTGAACAGCACTGGGCTGCAGTTAAGTCCCCGAGTGGGAGGTTTGCTCTCCACTCGGTAGGATTTTTATTACTTAGGCGAGCACTGGGCTGCAGCTAAGCCCCCGAGTGGGAGGTTTGTTCTCCGCTCGGTAGGATTTGTATTACTTAGGCGAGCACTGGGCTGCAGCTAAGCCCCTGAGTGGGAGGTTTGCTCTCCACTCGGTAGGATTTTTTATCACTTAGACGAGCACTGGGCTGCAGCTAAGCCCCCGAGTGGGAGGTTTACTCTCCACTCGGTAGGATTTTTTATCACTTAGGCGAGCACTGGGCTGCAGCTAAGCCCCCGAGTGGGAGGTTTGCTCTCCACTCGGTAGGATTTTTCAGATGTAGCTCTGAAGGAGAAGGTAACAGTCGACCTGCACCTCGTCGTCCTTGTGAAGCGCTCATCATTTTGAATGTTTAGGTGAGTCCTTGGGCTGTTACTAAGCCCCCGACTGGGAGGCTGGCTCTCCACTCGGTAGGATTTTAAATACTTAGGCGAGTACTTGGACTGCAGCTAAGCCCCCGAGTGGGAGGCTTGCTCCACACACGGTAGGATTTTAAATACTTAGGCGAGTACTTGGACTGCAGCTAAGCCCCCGAGTGGGAGGCTGGCTCTCCACTCGGTAGGATTTTAAATACTTAGGCGAGTACTTGGACTGCAGCTAAGCCCCCGAGTGGGAGGCTGGCTCTCCACTCGGTAGGATTTTTAAGTACTTAGGCGAAGCGGATTCGCAGCTAAGCCCCCGAGTGGGAGGCTGGCTCACCACTCGGTAAGGATTTTTTTTTACAAACTTAGGCAAAATGGATTCGCAGCTAAGCCACCCACTGGGGGGAATTTTAACAAAAATTAATAACAATCACTGGGAAAATTATAACATTCTTGTCTTAGATAAATGAACTACAAAGGTACTTTTATTACATATCAACCGAGTGAGTATTTAAGTATAAAAGGGGCGGAGCAGTTCCGCATTCCAAGCTCGAGGCTCGTCGATCTGACGATCAACGTTGTAGAGATGATATGCTCCATTGTGGAGAACTTTGGTGACGATGAAGGGACCCTCCCAAGTAGGAGCGAGTTTGTGAGGTTTCTGTTGATCCACTCGGAGGACCAAGTCTCCTTCCTGGAAGGCTCGACTCTTTACATTTCTGGCATGGAATCGATGCAAGTCTTGCTGGTAAATAGTCGAGCGGATCAGGGCCATCTCCCTCTCCTCTTCCAAGAGGTCGACTGCGTCTTGCCGAGCTTGTTCTGCTTCTTCTTCAGAGTATAGTTCGACTCGAGGCGCATTGTGAAGCAGGTCACTCGGCATAACTGCTTCAGCTCCATAGACCAGAAAGAATGGAGTTCTCCCAGTCAACCGATTAGGAGTGGTCCTCAATCCCCAAAGAACTGATGGAAGTTCGTAGACCCAAGCTCCTGCTGCATGCTTGAGATCACGCATCAGCCGTGGTCTCAACCCTTTGAGGATGAGACCATTTGCACGTTCTGCTTGTCCATTCGACTGAGGATGAGCAACTGAAGCATAGTCAACCCACGTGCCTTGAGAGGCGCAGAAGGCTTTGAACTTGTCGTTATCAAAGTTTGACCCATTGTCAGTGATGATGCTATGCGGAACTCCATATCTGAATATCAATTCTCTGACAAAACTGATAGCAATGCATGCATCGAGATTCTTGATGGGCTTGGCTTCAATCCACTTGGTGAACTTGTCGAATGCTACTAGCAAGTGAGTGAAGCCGCTTCTGCCAGTTCTCAGCGGTCCAATCATGTCTAACCCCCAAACAGCGAAGGGCCAGACGAGTGGAATGGTCTTCAAGGCTGAGGCGGGCTTGTGCGACATGTTGGAATAAAACTGACACCCGTCACACTTGTCGACTATCTCTTTTGCCATTTCATTTGCCTTCAGCCAGTAAAATCCCGCTCGGTATGCTTTACCCACGATGGTCCGAGAGGACGCATGATGACCATAGGTCCCCGAGTGGATATCCTCAAGAATTATCTGACCCTCTTCTGGCGTAATACACTTCTGGCCGACTCCATCGCGCTTTCTCTGTACAACTGTCCCTTGATCACTGTAAAGGCCTTGGATCAACGGACAATCTGTCGAGCCTCTTCTTCATTCTCTGGGAGCTCTTTCCTTAGTATATATGCGATGTCTAAGATCAGACAGCTGGGGAGTGATGACCACAACTTCCATAATCAGGTCGACCACGGCTGGGACCTCAACTTGATCGGATCATTGGCACTCTTTGGCTGCGGGGTTCTTCGTGAAAGGATCCTCCTGACCGACGGTGCGAATGTGCTCCAAAACACATTACCGGAATGGCTTCCCTCTTGGACCCTATTTTCGCCAAATCATCCGCAGCTTGATTTTTCAGTCGGGGTATATGATGAAGCTCTAACCCCTCGAATTTCTTCTCTAGCTTTCTCACTGCATTGCAGTAACCTGTCATGGCCGGGCTTCTGACATCCCACTCCTTCATCACTTGATTAACAACCAGATCTGAGTCGTCGTAGACCATAAGGCGACGGACGCCGAGTGAAATGGCCATACGCAACCCGTGTAGGAGTGCTTCATATTCTGCTTCATTGTGGGAAGAATCAAAGTGAATCTGGAGAACATATTTGAGCTTATCTCCTCGGGGGGAAACCAATACTACCCCCGCACCTGAACCATTCAGCATCTTGGAACCATCGAAGAACATAGTCCAGTGCTCCGAATGAACTTGAGTCAGAAGCTGCTGTTCAGTCCACTCGGCGAGGAAATCTGATATTGCTTGGGACTTGATGGCTTTCTTTGCCTCAAACTTGATATCAAGGGGAAGGAGTTCAATCGCCCATTTAGCCACTCGACCAGTTGCATCTCTGTTATGAAGAATCTCTGACAATGGGCGTCACGACGATCGTAATGGAATGATCGAGAAGTAATGAGCAACCTTCTTTGTGGTCATATAAATCCCATAAACAAGCTTCTGATAGTGAGGGTATCTCGGCTTTGATGGGGTCAACACTTCGTAAAGATAATAAACTGGGCGTTGAACTTTGAAGGCTTTTCCTTCTTCTTCCCGCCGACCGTAAGCATGCATCGACGACTTGTCCAAAGGGCTGCAATGTAAAGCAGCAAAGGCTCTTTGCCGATAGGAGCACAAGCACCGGTGGGTGGAGAGCGAGCTTTTAGCTCGCAAACGCCGCATCAGACCTCGAGTCCACTCGAACTTGTCTCGACTTCTTCATCGGCCGGTAAAGAGGCAATGCCTTTTCACCGAGTCGAGATGAATCGACTTAAAGCGCCAAGCATCCAAGAAGCTTCTCGACATCGTGCACAC
>JAHIAM010004775.1:0-34764 GCA_021605205.1 Aegilops longissima
TTCGGTGACGATTTGTATTATGAGTTTATGTGTTTTGATGTGCGAAGGTAGTTACGAGTCCGGATGAGATCGGGGACATGGCGCGAGTCTCGAAATGGTCGAGACATAAAGATCGATATATTGGGCGACTATATTCGGACGCCGAAAGGTTCAAGTGATTGAATTATTAGGAGTCTGGGAGAGTTGCGGGAATTCGTATTGGGCCTTAATGGGCCATCACGGAAAAGGAGAAGGCCTCAAAGGGTGGCGCACCCATCCCCATGGGTACAGTGCTGAATTGGATAGGTAGGGGCGCCCTTCCTTCTTTCTCTTCTCCCTTCCTTTTCCTATTCCATGTGGGAGGTGGAATCCTGCTAGACTAGGGAGTCCCTAGTAGGACTCCACACTTAGAGTCAAGCCCTGAGGACCGGCCTCCTCCTCCTCTCATCCTTTATATCTCACGTGGCGGGGGCACCCCATGAACACAACAATTGATCATTGATCTCTTAGCCGTGTGTGGTGCCCCCTCCACCATAATCCACCTCCCGGTAATGTCGTGGCGGTGCTTAAGGCGAAGCCCATTGATGCTAGCATCATCATCACCGTCCTACGCCCGTCGTCTTGTGAAGCTCTTCCGGAAGCTCTCTTTGGATGCGTGAGTTCGCGGGCGTCATCGAGCTGAGCGATGTAACTGAAGCAAGGAGGTGCCGTGCGTTGATTGCTGAGGATGGGTCGTCGTGAAGGCGTGTGACTACATCAACAGCGTTGTTATAATGCTTCCGCTTCACGGTCTGAGAGATGCGTGAAGCGACATCTCCCTCTTACTGCTATGCATCACCATGATCTTGCATATGCGTATGATTTTTTTGAAACTACTCGTTACCCCAACACTTACATCCGAGCCGGGTTTATGCGTAGATGTTATATACGCCGGTAGAAGACACAAGTGAGTTGTGGGCCGATACAAGTCATACCTATTCGGTTTAGATTCGGCGGACCCTCTGAGTTGAACTCACAGGGGTGCGCATTGAGATCTAGCCCCCTACCTACTGCACCTCGTAAGCCTCGCTAGGATCTAAGCTACAAAAAGAACAACACAAGAGACACAAGGTTTATCTTGGTTGGGGCCACCATTGTGGTGTAATACCCTACTCCGGTGTGTGGTGTGGTGGATTGCCTCTTGGGGTGCTGATGAACAATACAAGGAAGAAACTGACCTCGCGAGGTGAGGTGTTCTTGTGGCTGAGAATCTCGATCAGGATTGGATCAAGCTAGGATGAGCGAGATGTCTCTATCTCTCTCACGTGATTGATTTCTAGATGCCTCTACCACATGGGTGGCTAGTCCCTATTTATAGGCAAGGCCACTGGACCTCTTCCCAAATATTGGCGGGAAGGCGCCAACAATTAGCCATTTGAAGAGGAACATCTAGTACACTTATCTTGACTAAAGTTGGTCCTCACTTTTGCCAAAGGCTCTGGTGAGTGACGCTTGGCTTAGGCTCCACGATGACTTCCTTCCTGCCGTTCGCGTGTCGGTCTTGGTTTTGTTGCACGAAGCGGATGCCTTTGCTTGATGCTCTCGCTGCGCTTGCCCCTTTGCCAAGAAAATGAGGACAACTGCAGCGGGCTGGCGCCCACTTGGCGCCCTTAGTCGTCATAAGCTTGCATCATGGGCACCTCGTGAAAGTACCCGCTTGATCTCTCCGCCTCCTCGCGAGCCCGGCTGACGAGGCCGTGCTGAGAAGCTTCACGTAAATCCGCCCAGCCTCTCAGCCCCTCGTGAGGTCTTGAGCTTGTCTTGATGAAGATGGCCGCCTTTGGGCCACCCCTTGAAACCACGCCGTGGGAAGCAGGCGAGCAAGTCTGAGGTACCCCGTTCCCGAAGCGCCGACGTAGCCCAGGCCCAAAGGCGGCGCTGGACTTGGCTGAAAGCAGAGAAGTGAAGGGGCAAGTCTGCAAGCACCGAGGCCCTAACAGACTGCTGACCTTGGGCTGCTGCGTGGCGGTTGATTGGGCGGGCGCCTTTAGCAACTGGCGAATCGACAAAAGTCGGCACCGTCTAGGTTTTGCCTCCTTTGCCTCCTCTGGTCATTGCCCAGATCCCCTTTCTTGCGCCTTTCCTTCCTGCCTCCGAAATATCCGGATCTACTTTGACCGCGTGCCCTAGCAAAACATGGCGCCTCGCCAGAACCCGACCGGAGCTTGGTACTCACCCGCCTTGGACTCGCGAGCGCGTGTCGGAGAAGGGCCTTGCCGGGCGCGCGGATGGTGGCGGCGCAAAACGCGATAGAATGGCGGTGCTCGGGGCAGCTCCGCCCTTCCGAGGACAAGGAAGCACCTTCTATCCGCTCTTCGTGGCGCCATTGCTGCTGGTCTGGTGCCTCCCTTTTACGAGTTCCTCTTTTCCATCCTCCGCCATTACAAGCTGCAAGCTCTGCACCTCCACCCCAACTCTGTGCTTCTTTTGGCGATCTTAGCCTACTATTATGAGGCTTATGGCGGGGTGCAGCCCTCGATGGCTTGCTGTGCCACTTCTACCTCCGGACCTCTCGCGGTCCCATCTCGCGTCTGTGAGCTTTATCGTATGGCGGTTCAACGCCATCTCGAAGCCGGGAAGAGATTGAGGGCTTGAGGAGCAAGTGGGTCATAGTAGAGCGGCGGGCACATCCACCCTCGGCTGATTCTGCCCAGGCAGCCACGACCTCAAGCGATTGGTCTTGCCTTGAACTTCGTGGATCCCCTTGCGAAGCTTGGTCTTGGAGAAGATGAGCGCGGACTGTGGCGGGCAACATGGCGGCAGTGAAGCTGACGGTGTATGTCGCTCTGAGGAAGTTCTGGAGCACCGGTGGCCCAGCCGTCGATGCTCGCTTCCGCTGTGGAGGTCCCTTGAGCCCATGCAGTCTTGGCCGCGCAGATCTGGCGCGGTCCTCAATCTTTGGTCGGGAGGCGTGGCGGCTGGAGGCACTCCTGTACCCTGTTCCCGAGATAATTGGGAGGCGGGCGGTGGAATCCATGCCTGTCTTCAATGGGGGCGTGCCCGTGCCCTGAGAGTTCGAGGACCAGCGGCCTGGCGGTATGTGAACTTGTCCTCCGGCGACTCGGCGAAGAGGAGGAAGAAGAGGCGGGAAGAGGGCCGACTCAGAGGCGACAAGCCAGAAGTCGAGCGCCCTACTCTGGCGTGGGTCGCGCTCTCCGCCTCTTGCCGAACAGCAGCGAGGATGGCGGCAGCCGGCGGCGAGCTTGCCCCGATCCCGAAGAAGGAGGGACTGGGCTGGTCCCCAGGATGCCCGGCTCGGCGATCCGCAGCGTGCCTCCTGCTCCGGGCCTCTTGAGGCTGATCCCCTGCAACCCGGCTCTCGGGCTTCAAGTATGGCGGGAGGTTGCTCGAGCCCGTGGCGATGACCGATAAGTGCTTGATTCTTGTTTTATTCCTTGCTTTGTCGCTGAGCTTGACATCTGTATCCTTGGCTAGGCTGGCGCTGTGGTGAAGAAGCTGAAGGGAGCCCGAGGCTTTATGCAGGGGCAGCGCCTCCGCCCTTGAAAGAAGGTGACAACAAGACACGGGTCTCTCTGCCGGTCATCCTCGCGAGGCTGGCGAGCTATTGAGGGTGAGCTCAGCCCCCATAGCCCAAGCGACTCTGAGGTATCCTTGCCTTGCATACCGCCGCGCAGCTGTTGGGGAAGCGCAGAAGGTCTGCCTCGAGGATGTTACGAGTTCAGCTGCCGTCCTCTCCTCCTACTCCACCAACTGCTGTCTCTCCGACTCCTCCTTTTATCTGGATCGTGCTGGCGATGAGCCGGACCCGGCTGCGACAAGATCTTACAGGTGCCGACCCTCGCTTGGTGGCGGGCGCTTGGAGCTGGCCTCGGTGGGTTCGCTCTGGCAACCGATCCGTGGCGCTGGTTCAGGCCTCGGCGGCTTGTGACGAGGAAGCAGGCGATCCTTGGGGCGAGCTGCTCATGACCGCCTTGGGGAGGTGGTGTCCAGATTGGGTTCAGCAGACCCTCTGGGTTCGAACACCGGGGTGCAGCGGAGATTTCACCGCTACCTACTGCACCTGCGCCGCCGCTAAGATCTAAGCTATGAAAGGAACAACACAAGAGACACATGGTTTATACTAGTTAGGCCACCATTGTGATGTAATACCCTACTCTAATTTGCGGTGTGGTGGATTGCCTCTTTGGGTGATGATGATGAAAATACAAGGAGAACAGCCTCATGATGCATTCTTGGCTGAGTGCGATGAAGCTGCTAGGGGAGTTCGATCGCTCTCTCTCTCTGATCCGAGATCTGGATCCTCTCTCTAGATGCGGATCAGATGCCCCTACTCATGGGTGGCTAGTCCTATTTATAAGCGGAGGCCTTGGGTCTCTTCTCAAATATTGAGCGGGAAGGCGCCAACAATTGGCCATTTGAAGAGAACATCTAGTACACTTATCCTAACTAAAGTTGGTCCTCGCACTGCCAAAGGCTCTGAGTGGTGGCCTTGGCTTGGGCTCCTAATGACTTCCTTCCTACCGTTCGGCGGTCTTGGTCATGTTCGCCAAAGCGGATGCCTTTGCTTGATACTCTTACTGCGCTTGCTCCCTTTGCACGAGAGAGGAAGGAGACCACTGCTGTGAATGGCGCCCCCTGGCGCCCTTAGTCGTCATGGCTTGTGTCATGGGCACCTCGTGAAGTACCCGCCTCTATCTCTCCGCCTCCTCGCGAGCCAGCTGTGAGCGCCGTGCACGAGAAGCTCCACATCATCCGCTCATGCGAGCGCCAGCCCCTCGCGAGGTCTTGAGATTGTGTTGATGAAGATGGGCGTCTGGGCCACCTTGAAACCACGCCGCGGGCATGAGCGAGCAATGCAGGTACCCCGTTCCTAAGAAGCGCCCAGTAGCCCGGGCCCAAAGCGCAGCGGACTTGGTGGCGGAAAGCGAAGGGGCAAGTCGAAGCGCCGTGGGCCCCTAACACCTCTCGACCTTGGCGCCAGCGTGGCGGTTGATTGGGCGTGGGTGGCCTTGCTTCCCCGACACCTCGGCAAGCTGCGAATTGACAAGTCCCTACATGCAAGAGGTCATGATTACTGTGATCATGGAAGTCGGTTGGCCTTCCCAGCTATAATCGGGCAACGCGTGCCCTTCAGTCCATCTCTCTTTGCTTCTCCTTCTTCTCCGTCCTTGCTCCACCTTGCGCAATGGCTCCGATCCGCCCGGTTCTCCAGCGGAAGAGAAGGAAAAGCTCCCGGTCCCGACCGCTTCCGCCGAAGAAATGGCTTGCCCTATCTTTGTTGAGATGAGGCGCTCGGCGGAAGTGTCGAGCCTTGGTATAGCGGCCGCGCCGATGTTCTGCTGCCCTTGTCGCCCACCTTGAGGCCCTGCGAGAGTTGATGCCCGGCGCCATGGGCAGCGCCGCCCGTGGCGTCGGCGAATCCTGGCGTTGTGCGTTGTCCCTCACAGAGTTCATGCGAGGGCTCCTCCAGAGTTTGTGCTCCACCCGCCGTGCCTCCTCGGTCTTGGATTCATCTTCCTCCTCCTTCGCTTTTGTGATGCTTGAGGGATACTTGGAACTTCTGGTTGCGGCCGCCGCGGCTGCAACACCCTCGCGACGACAGCGGAGTCGCGATCGTCGCCCGGCAAGGTCTTCATGACTTCGAGGCTGGGCGAGATCGTCCAGTCTGCGGGGCCCAGGCGCCCTCGCAATCCACAGATGCAGCCGGACTTCCATGATGCTCTTCAAGGTCTTCATATGTGAACGGGCGCCGGTGGAGTCTTCTTTATGCGCTCCGGTTCGATCGCCCGGTGTCCCTTGATTATTCGTCGTTGTTGCCTTGTCATTTGCTTGCGTGTTGCATTTTGCCATGTCATTATCTGCATTTCATATCATGTCATCATGTGCATTTTTTTCTCATCGTGTTCGTCTCATGCATCAAAACATTTTCAACGTTGTCCGTTTTGCAATCCGGCACTTCTATGTCCCCGGCGCCCCCTTTGCCTCTTTTCATGTCTTGGTGTTAAGCGTTCTTAAAATGGACCGAGGTTTGCCAGCGGCCTTGGTATAGCACCGGTGAACCGCTGTCAAGTTCGGGTCATTTGGAGTCGTTTGCTACCCCATCGGTTAGCAAGATGTAGCAGTAAAGCCTCTTTGTCTTGCAGCCCAACACCTCTCCAAAGTGGCCCCAAACCCAGCAAACTCCCTCCATGCTCTCGGTCGTTCGATCACGATCGTGTGAATAACCGCTCCTCATTTGGACTCTCCTAGCTCCCTCCACCTATAAAGCGTCTTCCCTCTCCATTTTGGATGATTTTCCCCGAAACCCTAATTTTCCCTTCCTCCATGGCGGGACGCGTCCGCCCGGTTTCGTCGCCGCGGCCGCGCAACCCTCCCCTCGCGCCACGTGTCCTCCGCCCGCCGTCCCAGCGCCGCCCGGCCAGAGCCAATCAAGGGCAGCGGGCCCAGATCGCCGCCGCCCGGCCGGCCGTGCCCTCGCGCCCCAGCGCCCGCGCCGGAGCCCGTCCGCCGCCGGCCTGCTGCTTGCGCGCGCATGACTCTCGCGCTCGCCGGCCGCCTCCCTCCCTCCGCCACCTCGGCCTCGCCGCCTTGGAGGCCAGGTCCCTCGCCGGCGTCCTCGCGCTGCTTGCCGTGCTCCTCCGTGATCTCGCCGCCTCGGCGCGCCCGCTCCGCGCCGCCCGCCGCCCTCGCGTCCGGCAGCCCTCGTCGCCCTCCCGCCGCGCCGCCGCTGCGATCCGGCGGATCGGCGAGCCAGCTCCTCCTCCGCCCTCCCTCGCCCTCTCCGCGAGCTCTCGCGTGCTTCGTACCCTGCCTCGTCTGCGTGCCAGTCGACCCCGATCCGGGAGGTGATAATTTGCCCAAGTCTGAATCTGCTGTAATTTTCATGCCATGTTAGTCATGTCGTATCTCTGCATCCGTAGCTCCGTTTACGTGCGTGTAATATTTAAAATTGTTAGTCTCCACGAGTTCTCGTTTCATTCCATTGCATCATGTTCATTTGAGTTCATCTTGATGCTGAATCATCGTTGCAAGAGTGCTATATGATGTTAATCTCTGAAAGCTGTCATAACTTGATGATTTGTCATTTTGCCATGTTTGATGTGTGCATCCTATGAGGTTGATGTCTCTGGTGTTTTGATCTATGCCATGCCATCTTTCGAGGTGCTTGCCATGGATTTTTTGAGGTATTGTAGTAGTGCATCAAGCTTGTTAAGTAGGTATTGCTTCTTCTTGCTTGTTTTGCATGTACGAATCTGCTACATCATGATGTTATGTTAACACTGCTTCTACAAGTCATTCTATGCATAATCTGGAGATATTCACTAAGGATGTTTTGTTATACATGTCTTGCTCTATCCATCCATTCCCTTATTTTCAATTATGGAGGGCCATAGCTTGAGTCAATCGAGCTCTACTTTTGCTATAAAATGTTTCCTAGCAGATTGTTTACATGTTATTCAATTTTGCCAAGGTTGTTGTTAGTGATCCATGCACTCTATGAACTTGCTATTGCCATGCTTAGCTTCATAAACATGTCTGCTTACTGTTGGGTTCCTTTCCATGCCATTTATTGCTCTGTGGTGAGTGGTTTCAGCTCACCAACATGCCTACTATTATTGTTCCTGCCATGTTTAAATCTGTAATATAACTTGCCATGTTTACATGGGTGCCATGATATTTCTGTGCCCTTTTGGCTCATGGTCGATGGAGTACTTTTGTTCTAAGCATTTAGTAGTTTCATGCCATGCCTTTGTTTTCCATGATAAGTTCCGTAGGATGTTGTTTGATAGCTCTAAACATTGCAACTTTGATGTTATTTACGCCATGTCCTATAAATTACTGCCAAGTCTGTGAACTGATATTATATGCAATCTTGCCATGTCTTTTTAAGCATGTTCTAGTGATTTCTGGAGATAGCTCGGTGTTCATGTTTTGTAATGCTTTACCTGTACATCATGCCCATGCCTTTTGTTTTCATATTGTGGTACTGTAGCATGTTGTTTTGGTGCTTGCAATATGCCTAATTCTTTTTTTGGACAGTTTGTCCTTTAAACTTGTATAGAGTGTATGTGTTGAACCGTTGCTCCGTTTTGAGTGTGCTCTATATGAAACTTGCTTAGAATTGCATGTAGCTTCATATTATCATGTTGCATCCTTGTTTTGAGGTGTTTGCTTGATGTTTGTATGCATTTTGCACCAATGCCATGTTTAACTTGTTTTGCTCATATCTTCTAGGCCGTAGCTCAGAATCTAATGAACTTTATATGTAACTTGACTAGAATTTCGTGTAGATCATCGTGGTGCATCTTAACTTGCTGTTTAACAACTTGAACATAAGGTTTATTCAGATCTGGACCAATTTCGAAATTTGCATATGAGGACTTAGGAATTGTTATATGTTGTTTCGGCCTCATTTAAACTTGCTTTGATGTGTTGTTCTTGTTTGCATCATCTCTTGCCATGAGTAGATTCATGTAGTCTTGTCATGCATCATGCTTGGTTGTGCATCATGTCTTGTCTATGTGTGGTGTGTTTACCATGTTGTGTGCTTCTTCTCGATAGTTTGAAGGAAATATGCCCTAGAGGCAATAATAAAGTTATTATTTATTTCCTTATATCATGATAAATGTTTATTATTCATGCTAGAATTGTATTAACGGAAACATAATACATGTGTGAATATATAGACAAGCAGTATGTCACTAGTATGCCTCTACTTGACTAGCTTGTTAATCAAAGATGGTTATGTTTCCTAACCATGAACAAGGAGTTGTTATTTGATTAACAAGGTCACATCATTAGTTGAATGATCTGATTGACATGACCCATTTCATTAGCTTAGCACTTGATCGTTTAGTATGTTGCTATGCTATCTTCATGACTTATACATGTTCCTGCAACTATGAGATTATGCAACTCCGTTTACGGAGGAACACTTTGTGTGCTACCAAGCGTCTAGCGTAACTGGGTGATTATAAAGGTACTCTACAAGTGTCTCAAAGTATATGTTGAGTTGGCATGAATCAAGATTAGGATTTGTCACTCCGATTGTCGGAGAGGTATCTCTGGGCCCTCTCGGTAATGCACATCACTTAAGCCTTGCAAGCATTGCAACTAATGAGTTAGTTGCGAGATGATGTATTACGGAGCGAGTAAAGAGACTTGCGGTGGCGAGATTGAACTAGGTATTGGATACCGGCGATCGAATCTCGGGCAAGTAACATACCGATGACAAAGGGAACAAAGTATGTTGTTATGCGGTTTGACCGATAAAGATCTTCGTAGAATATGTAGGAGCCAATATGGGCATCCAGGTTCCGCTATTGGTTATTGACCAAGAATAGTTCTAGGTCATGTCTACATAGTTCTCGAACCCGTAGAATCCTTGCAACAAGGTTTCGATGGCAGTTTTATTATGAGTTTATGAGTTTTGATGTACGAAGGAGTTGAGTCCCGGATGAGATCGGGGACATGACGAGAGTCTCGAAATGGTCGAGGCGTAAAGATCGATATATTGGACGACTATATTCGGAGTTCGGAAGGTTCGAGTGATTGGGTATTTTTGAATCTAGGAGAGTTACGAGGAATTCGTATTGGGCCTTAATGGGCCATACGGGAAAGGAGAAAAAGGGCCAAAGGGTGGCGCGCCCTCCCTTGGACTAGTCCGAATTGGACTAGGGAGGCGCCCCTTCCTTCCTTCTCCTTTTCCCTTCCCTTTCCTTCTCTCCTACTCCTAATACATGGAAGGGTTCCTAGTTGGACTAGGAAGGGAATCCTACTCGGTGGGAGTAGGACTCCCCATGGGCGCCATAGTAGAGGCGGCCTCCTCCTCCTCCCTCCTTTATATCTGAGGCAGGGGCACCCATGGACACACAAGTTGATCTTCGGATCGTTCCTTAGCCGTGTCGGTGCCCCCTCCACCATATTCCACCTCGGTCATATTGTGGCGGTGCTTAGGCGAAGCCCTGCGATAGAACATCAAGATCGTCCTGCGCCGTCGTCTTGTGGAACTCCTCCCGGCACTTTGCTGGATCGGGCCGGGGATCGTCATCGAGCTGAGCGTGTGCCAAGAACTCGGAGGTGCGAATGCGGTGCTTGGATCGGTCGGATCGTGAAGGCGTCGACTACATCAACAGCGTTGTTATAGCGCTTCGCTTTCGGTCTCACAGTGCGTGGGCGGACACTCTCCCTCTCGTTGCTATGCCATCACCATGGTCTTGCGTGTTCGTAGGAAATTTTTGAAATTACTCGTTCCCCAACAGTGGCATCGAGCCTGGTTTTATCGTTGATGTCATATGCACGAGTAGAACACAAGTGAGTTGTGGGCGATATAAGTCATCTGCTTACCAGCATGTCATACTTTGGTTGGCGGTATTGTGAGATGAAGCGGCCGGACCGACATTACTGCGTCGCTTCTGCGAGACTGGTTTCACCGCTGCGAGCACTAGTTGCTTAAAGGTGACGGCGGGTGTCTGTCTCTCTCACTTTAGTTGAACCGAGTGTGGCTCGCCCGGTCCTTGCGAAGGTTAAAACAGCACCAACTTGACAAACTATCGTTGTGGTTTTGATGCGTAGGTAAAGCGGTTCTTGCTCAGCCCGTAGCAGCCACGTAAAACTTGCAACAACAAAGTAGAGGGCGTCTAACTTGTTTTTGCAGGGCATGTTGTGATGTGATATGGTCAAGGCGTGATGCTATATTTTATTGTATGAGATGATCATGTTTTGTAACGAGTTATCGACATGGCTGGCGAGAGCCATATGGTTGTCGCTTTATTGTATGAAATGCAAGCGCCATGTAATTGCTTTACTTTATCACTAAGCGGTAGCGATAGTCGTAGAAGCAATAGTTGGCGAGGCGACAACGATGCTACGATGGAGATCAAGGTGTCGGCGCGGTGGCGATGGTGATCATGGCGGTGCGGAGATGGAATCACAAGCACAAGATGATGATGGCCATATCATATCACTTATATTGATTGCATGTGATGTTTATCCTTTATGCATCTTATCTTGCTTTGATTGGCGGTAGCATTATAAGATGATCTCTCACTAAAATTATCAAGTAGTGTTCTCCACAGTATGCACCGTTGCCAAAGTTAAATCGTGCGAGACACCACGTGATGATCGGGTGTGATAAGCTCTCGTCCATCTACAGCGGGTGCAAGCCAGTTTTGCACAGCGGAATACTCAGGTTATACTTGGCGAGCCTAGCATATGCAGATATGGCCTCGGAACACGGAGACCGAAAGGTCGGCGTGAATCATATAGTAGATATGATCAACATAAGATGTTCACCATTGAAAACTACTCCATCTCACGTGATGATCGGTTATGGTTTAGTTGATTTGGATCACGTGATCACTTAGATGACTAGAGAGATGTCTGTCTAAGTGGGAGTTCTTAAGTAATATGATTAATTGAACTTTAATTTATCATGAACTTAGTCTGGTAGTATTTTGCAAATTATGTTGTAGATCAATAGCTCGCGTTGTTGCTTCCCTATGTTTTCATATGTGTTCCTAGAAAATTGTATTGAAAGATGTTAGTAGCAATGATGCGGATTGGATCCGTGATCTGAGGTTTATCCTCATTGCTGCCTGAAGAATTATGTCCTTAATGCACGCTAGGTGACAGACCTATTGCGGGAGCGAGATCTGGGGCGTTATGAGCGTTTGGCTAGCTCAATATGATGACTACTTGATAGTTTAGTGCACCATGCTTAAGCGGCTTAGAATCGGGACTTCAAAGGCGTTTTGAGCGTCATGGACCATATGAGATGTTCGAGGAATTGAAGTTAATATTTCAAGCAAATACCGAGTTGAGAGATATGAAGTCTCCAACAAGTTCTATAGCTAAAAGATGGAGGAGAATCGCTCAACTAGTGAGCATGTGCTCAGATTATGCGAGTACTTCAATCGCTTGAATCAAGTGGGAGTTAATCTTCCGGATAAGATAGTGATTGACAGAATTCTCTAGTCACCATCACTAAAGTTACTAGAACTTCGTGATGAACTATAATATGCAAGGGATGGCGAAAACAATTCCCAAGCTCTTGCGATGCTAAAATCGGCGAAGGTAGAAATCAAGAAAAACATCAAGTGTTGATGGTTGACAAGACCACTAGTCTCAAGGAAAAGGGCAAAGGGAAGAAGGGAACTTCAAGAAGAGCGGCAAGCAAGTTGCTGCTCGGTGAAGAAGCCCAAGTCTGGATCTAAGCACGAGACTAAGTGCTTTTGCTACAATGGAACTGGTCCTTTGGGCGGAACTACCCCAAGTATTTGGCGGATAAGAAGGATGGCAAAGTGAACAAAGGTATATTTGATATACAAATTATTGATGTGTATTTTACTAGTGTTATAGCAACCCCTCGGTATTTGATCTTGGTTCGGTTGCTAAGAGTAGTAACTTCGAAGCAGGAGTTGCAGAATAAGCAGAGACTAGTTGAAGGGAAGTGGCGATGAGTGTTGGAAGTAGTTCCAAGATTGATATGATCATCATCGCACACTCCCTATACTTTCGGGATTAGTGTGGAACCTAAATAAGTGTTATTTGGTGTTGAGCATAAATATGATTTGATCATGTTTATTGCAATCTGATTATTCATTTAAGTAAGAGAATAAATTGTTGTTACATTTACATGAATAAAACCTTATATGGTTACACACCCAATGAAAATAGTTCATTGGATCTCGATCATAGTGATACACATATTCATAATATTGAAACCAAAAGATGCAAAGTTAATAATGATAGTGCAACTTATTTGTGGCACTTGCCGTTTAGGTCATATTGGTGTAAAGCGCATGAAGAAAACTCCATCTTGATGGACTTTTGGAATCACTTGATTATGAATCATTTGATGCTTGCGAACCGTGCCTTTTGGGCAAGATGACTAAAACTCCGTTCTCGGAACAATGGAACAAACTCTTGACTTATTGGAAATAATACATACCGATGTATGCGATCCAATGAATGTTGATGCTCGTGGCAAATATCGTTATTTTCGACCTTCACAAGATGATTTGAGTAGATATGGGTATATCTACTTGATGAAACATAAGTCTGAAATAGTTGAAAGGTTCAAAGAATTTCAGAGTGAAGTGGAAAATCATCGTAACAAGAAAATAAAGTTTCTGCGATCGATCGTGGAGATGAATATTTGAGTTCTGAGTTTGGTCTTCAATGAAAACAATGTGGAATAGTTTCACAGCTCCGCCACGGAACACCACAACATTATGGTGTGTCGAGCGTCGTAACCGTACTTTATTTTGATATGGTGCGATCTATGATGTATCTTACCGATTTACCACTATCGTTTTGGGGTTATGCATTAAAACAGCTGCATTCACG
Organism: Aegilops longissima; assembly: GCA_021605205.1. Classification (NCBI taxonomy): domain Eukaryota; kingdom Viridiplantae; phylum Streptophyta; class Magnoliopsida; order Poales; family Poaceae; genus Aegilops; species Aegilops longissima. The sequence goes on from JAHIAM010004775.1 coordinate 13,330, forward strand.
TTTAATAGGGCACCATCTAAATCCGTTGAGATGACACCGTATGAACTATGGTTTAGCGATAAACCTAAGCTATCGTTTCTTAAAGTTTGGAGTTGTGATGCTTATGTGAAAAAGTTTTCACTGATAAGCTCGAACCCAAATCGAATCGTCTTCATAGAATACCCAAAGGTAACTATTGGGTACACCTTCTATCACAGATCCGAAAGCAAGATATTTGTTGCTAAGATGGATCCTTTCTAGAAGAAGTTTCTCTCGAAAGAAGTGAGTGGGAGGAAAGTAGAACTTGATGAGGTAATTGTACCTTCTCCCTTATTGGAAAGTAGTTCATCACAGGAATCAGTTCGATGATTCCTACACCAATTAGTGAGGAAGTTAATGATGATGATCATGAAACTTCAGATCAAGTTGCTACCAAACCTCGTAGGTCTTCGAGTAAGATCCGCACAGTGATGCGGTAATCCTATTCTAGAAGTCATGTTACTAGACCATGATGAACCTCGAACTATGAGAAGCGATGATGAGCCCAGATTCATGAAATGGTTTGAGACCATGAAATCTGAGATGGGATCCATATATGAGAACAAAGTGTGGACTTTGATGGAGTTGCCCGATGATCGGCAAGCCATATTATATAAATGGATCTTCAAGAGGAAGACAGATGCTGATAGTAGTATTACTATCTACAAAGCTCGACTTGTCGTGAAAGGTTTTCGACAAGTTCAAGGTGTTGACTACAATGAGATTTACTCAAGCTGTGGCGATGCTTATATCTGTCGAATCATGTTAGCAATTGCCACATTTATGAAATCTGGCAAATGGATGTCAAAACTACATTCTTTAATGGATTTATTAAAGAAGAGTTGTATATGATGCAACGAGAAGGTTTTGTCAATCCTAAAGGAGCTAACAAAATGTGCAAGCTCAGCGATCCATCTATGGACTGGTGCAAGCATCTCGGAGTTGGAATAAGCGCTTTGATAGTGTGATCAAAGCATATAGTTTTATCTGAGACTTGCGGTGAAGCCTGTATTTACAAGAAAGTGAGTGGGAGCACTACAACATTTCGATAAGTATATGTGAATGACATATTGTAGATCGGAAATAATGTAGAATTATACGCAAAGCATAAAGGAGTGTTTGAAAGGAGTTTTTCAAAAAAAGACCTCGGTGAAGCTGCTTACATATTGAGCATCAAGATCTATAGAGATAGATCAAGGCGGCTTGATAAGTTTTTCAATGAATACATACCTTGACAAGATTTTGAAGTAGTTCAAAATGGAGCAGTCAAAGAAAGAGTTCTTGCCTGTGTTACAAGGTGTGAAATTGAGTAAGACTCAAAACCCGACCACGGCGAGAAGATAGAAAGAGAATGAAAGTCATTCCCTATGCATCAGCCATAGGTTCTATAAAGTATGCCATCTTGTGTACCAGATCTATTGTATACCCTACCACTAAGTTTGGCAAGGGAGTACAATAGTGATCTAGGAATAGATCAATGGACAGCGGTCAAAATTATCCTTAATGGAATAAGGATATGTTTCTCGATTATGGAAGTGAAAAAGGTTAAATAAGTAAAGGGTTACGTCGATGCAAGTTTTGACACCGATCTGGATGACTTTAAGTCTCGATCTAGATACATATTGATAGTGGGAGCAATTAGCTAGAGTAGCTCCGTGCGAGCATTGTTGACATAGAGATTTGCAAAATACATACGGATCTGAATGTGGCGAGACCGTTGACTAAGATTCTCTCACAAAGCAAAACATGATCACACCTTAGTACTCTTTGGGTGTTAATCACATAGCGATGTGAACTAGATTACTGAATCTAGTAAACCCCTTGGTCACATGCGATGTCTTGGTCACATGATGATGTGAACTATCGATGTTAATCACATGGTGATGTGATCTAGATTATTGACTCTAGTGCAAGTGGGAGGCTGAAGGAAATATGCCTAGAGGCAATAATAAAGTTATTATTTATTTCCTTATATCATGATAAATGTTTATTATTCATGCTAGAATTGTATTAACGGAAACATAATACATGTGTGAATATATAGACAAGCAGTATGTCACTAGTATGCCTCTACTTGACTAGCTTGTTAATCAAAGATGGTTATGTTTCCTAACCATGAACAAGGAGTTGTTATTTGATTAACAAGGTCACATCATTAGTTGAATGATCTGATTGACATGACCCATTCCATTAGCTTAGCACTTGATCGTTTAGTATGTTGCTATGCTATCTTCATGACTTATACATGTTCCTGCAACTATGAGATTATGCAACTCCGTTTACGGAGGAACACTTTGTGTGCTACCAAGCGTCTAGCGTAACTGGGTGATTATAAAGGTACTCTACAAGTGTCTCCAAAGGTATATGTTGGGTTGGCATATTTGAGATTAGGATTTGTCACTCCGATTGTCGGAGAGGTATCTCTGGGCCCTCTCGGTAATGCACATCACTTAAGCCTTGCAAGCATTGCAACTAATGAGTTAGTTGCGAGATGATGTATTACGGAGCGAGTAAAGAGACTTGCGGTGCGAGATTGAACTAGGTATTGGATACCGGCGATCGAATCTCGGGCAAGTAACATACCGATGACAAAGGGAACAAAGTATGTTGTTATGCGGTTTGACCGATAAAGATCTTCGTAGAATATGTAGGAGCCAATATGGGCATCCAGGTTCCGCTATTGGTTATTGACCAAGAATAGTTCTAGGTCATGTCTACATAGTTCTCGAACCCGTAGAGTCCTTGCAACAAGGTTTCGATGACAGTTTTATTATGAGTTTATGAGTTTTGATGTACGAAGGAGTTGAGTCCCGGATGAGATCGGGGACATGACGACGAGTCTCGAAATGGTCGAGGCGTAAAGATCGATATATTGGACGACTATATTCGGAGTTGGAAAGGTTCGAGTGATTGGGTATTTTTGAATCTAGGAGAGTTACAGGAATTCGTATTGGGCCTTAATGGGCCATACGGGAAAGGAGAAAAAGGGCCAAAGGGTGGCGCCGCCCTCCCCTTGGACTAGTCCGGGTGGACTAGGGAGGCGCCCTTCCTTCCTTCTCCTTTTCCTTCCCTTTCCTTCTCTCCTACTCCTAATACATGGAAGGGTTCCTAGTTGGACTAGGAAAGGGAATCCTACTCCGGTGGGAGTAGGACTCCCCATGGCGCCATAGTAGAGGGCGGCCTCCTCCTCCCTCCCTCCTTTATATCTAGGGGCAGGGGCACCCCATGGACACACAAGTTGATCTTCGGATCGTTCCTTAGCCGTGTGCGGTGCCCCCTCCACCATATTCCACCTCGGTCATATTGTAGCGGTGCTTAGGCGAAGCCTGCAGCAGTAGAACATCAAGATCGTCCTCGCGCCCGTCGTCTTGTGGAACTCCTCCCGGCGCTTTGCTGGATCGGGCCGGGGATCGTCATCGAGCTGAGCGTGTGCGAAGAACTCGGAGGTGCGAATGCGGTGCTTGGATCGGTCGGATCGTGAAGGCGTCGACTACATCAACAGCGTTGTTATAGCGCTTCGCTTTCGGTCTCACAGTGCGTGGGCGGACACTCTCCCCTCTCGTTGCTATGCCATCACCATGGTCTTGCGTGTTCGTAGGAAATTTTTGAAATTACTCGTTCCCCAACAACGCTACCTATCACTTGCTGCTCAAGCCTCCCAAATTGCCATGAACCTCTAACCATTGTCACCCTTCCTAGCAACCGTTGTTTAGCCCGCTTTGCTCAGCCCCTCTTATAGCGTTGCTAGTTGCAGGTGAAGATGAAGATTGCTCCATGTCGGTTTATGTTTATGTTGGGATATCACAATATCTCTTATATTATTAATGCATCTATATACTTGGTAAAGGGTGGAAGGCTCGGCCTTATGCACGTGTTTTGTTCCACTCTTGCCGCCCTAGTTTCCGTCATATCGGTATTATGTTCCCGGATTTTGCGTCCCTAACGGTGGGTGCTTTATGGGACCCCCTTGACATTCGCTTTGAATAAGACTCCTCCGGCAAGGCCCAACACTGGTTTTACCATTTGCCTCACCACCACCTATATTTCCCTTGGGAGTAATTAACCCAAGGGTCATCTTTATTCAGCCCCGGGCCAATGCTTGTCTAAGTGTTGGCCCGAACCAGGCTAACGCTGCGGGGCCCCTCGGGAAACTTCGAGTCTGGTTTTACTCGTAGCTTGACTTATCCGGTGTTGCCACGAGAGCGAAATGTGTCGCTCTATCGGGGTCAGCGTCGAGCGGCTTTGCTGGTCTTGTTTTATTACCGTCGAAATGTCTTGTGGCAGGATTCGATCAGATCTTCCGGGAGAAGGAATATCCTTAGTTGATCGCGAGAGCTTATCATGGGCTAAGTTGGGACACCTGCAGGGTATAAACTTTCGAGAGCCGTGCAGCGGTTATGTGGCAGATGGGAATTTTTAATATCGGTTGTAGTAAACTTGAAGCAAACTCTTCTAAAATACACCAACCGTCGCGTAACCGTGAGTGTCTCTTTTCGGGGTTGATCGAGAGAGAACACGGTTTCGGGTTATGTCGGCGTAAGTAGGAGTTCAGGATCACTTCTTGATCATTACTAGTTGACGACCGTTCCTCTGTTTCTCTTCTCGCTCTCATTTGCGTTGGTTAGCCACCATATATGCTTAATCGCTGCTGCAACCTCACCACTTTACCCCTTCCTTTCCCATTTAAGCTTTGCTAGTCTTGATACCCATGGTAATGGGATTGCTGAGTCCTCGTGGCTCACAGTTACTACACCACCAGTTGTAGGTACAGGTTGTCACGATGATCTTGGCCTTGAGGCGATGTTTGCTTGTTTGGAGTTCTTCTTACGCTTCTTCTTGATCGGGGATAGGTTCGGTCGGCGACTGGGCTAGCGAGGGTGGATGTCGTTTGAGTTTACATTTATGATTCATCCGTAGTCGGATGTTGATGTTGTATGATGTATTGTTGTATTCTTGTGGCATTTGTGCCTTATGTATGTATCCCCACTATTATGTAATGTTGATGTAATGATATCCACCTTGCAAAAGCGTTTCAATATCTTGGTCTATCCTTGGTGGGACCGTCGAGTTCCTTTGGATAGGGTGCATATTGGGTGTGACAAGTTGGTATCGAGCCTCGACCGACCTTAGGAGCCCCTTGATTGATCGTGTAGTTTGGCCGTTGTTGAGTCTAGAAAACTATTTTGAGTCTAGTTATATCCGAGTAGAATTCTTTTTACTCCTCAACCCTTCGTCTCTCTGGTGAGGAATCTTGGCGTAGGTGTTTTGAATTACTCCTCTTCCCGTTCAAATTTTTCTTTAGGATCACGCGGTTAGTTTTCGTTCGTTGTCCATCCTCTTTTGTCCGGTGCATCTCTCGTCAAGTCGACTCGAACCTCTTTGTCTTTGGGAGATCAATCCTCAGCTATTTTCGATCGATGTTGTTTCCCTGTCCGAAGTTGTCTTTGTTTTTCCCGCCCGCCCTCCCTTCTTCTTTCCCGAACCGGAGTCTGTATTCGAGTATCCATCCTACTCGTGCGAAGTTTTGCTCTCTCTCCTCAATGATTTCAACCGGTGTTTTTCTCTTCAAGATATTCGTCGTTTACCCTTCCAAGTTGCCTCTGTTTTTCCCGCCCTCCCACCCTATTATTCCCGGAGTTCGAGTTTCTTCCGACCATCAATTCCATTCGTGTGGAGCCTCTTCAGTCTTCCCTCAATTATTTCAACCGGTGGTTTCTCGTCTAGTTAAGTGATTCTTCACCCTTTTCTTTTCGGTGGACTCAATTCAAGTTTTTCGGGTTGATCTTATTCTTTTCCCTCGGCTCAAGTGTTTTCCCTTGCTCGTTCGCCTCTACTTGATTTATCCTTCGGGTGCTCAAGTCATCTCAAGAGATTAAATGCGTGTTGAATTAATTGAGAGAGTCACCTCATTCAAATATTTCATTCATTCGGTGCATCATCTACCTTTTCAACAATCCTTTTCAGCGGTGTTGTAACATCCCGAATTTTCAATTTGGAATGTTATACATTAGGTCATCATGCATATCATATTTTCTCGCATTTTCGATCCTAGAAAATCTCACGCAACTCAAGGACCTTCGGAGAGAGTTGGAGATTTCATTATTTTTCATATTTGGGATTTCTCAAACTATGAAAATATAGGATCATTGGATTTATTTAATTATCTTCATAAAGTTTTCCGATACAAAAATTTAAGAGAGGAATAATATGACTTTCCCAACATTTAGAAAAATGAAGATTTTATAAATAAATCAAATTTTGGTTTTGAGGATTTATTTGCTTTAGGCAAAAAAATGAGCATTTTAAAAATATGCATATTTGCCCCGTTTTTAAAGTTCATTTTGTTCGACGCATTTTTAGGAGTCGGGGAAAATTTATTTTATTTTATTTGGAGTCCGTTTGGTTTGATTTTATTTTCGTTTAGTTTTGTTTAAAAAACCGCCGCGCCCGCTTTGGCAAAGGCCCGGCCCCGATCGCCGCCATGGCCCACCTCCCCTTTCCCCCTCGCGCGCGCCCTTGGAGAATCCCGCCCGCCGCCGCCCCGGCCGTGTCCGGCTCGGACTCGTCGCCGTCGCCGCCACACACCCCCCCCCCAGGAACCGACCCCCTCCTTATAACCCGCCGCCCCCCCTCCTCTCCCTCATCCCTTTGCCGCCGCCGCCCTCACCAGCCGCCCGCCCGCCGCGCCGCCGCCCGCGCCGTCGCCGAACCGCCAGCGCCGCCCGTCGCCGTCGCCCCGCCTCGCCGCCCCTCGCCCGACCCGCTGCCACCCGGCGGGCCGGGCCCGCCGGCAAAGCCGCGGAGGTAACCGCCGCCACCACCGCCCGGTCGGTTTTCTTTTAAAAACCGGTCGGTTTTCTCGCTTTGTTGGTTTTTAAAAAACCTAGATGGTTTATTTTTTCAGTTTTCCTATTTAGTGAGCGTTCACCGAACCGTTCGTTTTAATAAACGTGTTAGTTGGATTAGTTCTGTTAACGAGCGTCCGTCGTTTAACCGTTCGTCGTTTTCTTTTAAACAGATTTAATCCGTTATTTACGAAGTCGATTTCGATCAAATTTTCAAATCTATTTATTTTCTCGCTCGTTTATCGAATCAGGTGATTCAAGCGCTGGAGTTTCGTTTGAAACCGCCGTTCGACTAACCTACTTAAACGAGTTTTGCTACTGTAAAATTTTGACCTAGTTTCAGATTGCTAAACAAAGTCGTTCTCTCTCGAGTTTCGACTTTCGATGCTTTATTTGATTCGAGTCTTTTTGCAACAGGGTTCTTGATTTGAACTCTCTGGTTAGATCGTTTATTCGAGTTTTCCTGTGCATTAGATGAGTACTTATTGTATGCTTGTTGTTTGTCTGCGTTAGATCACCGGTCTTGCGCTTGTTACTTGAATCTCTAGGTCTCGCGGATCATCGGCAAGGCAAGTAACACTTGATCATACCTTTTCTACTACCCAATTTTATTGCATTAAGATCAAACCCTCAAACACTTGCATGTTTAGGATCTAATTAAATTGTGGGTTTGGGAAGTAGATTTGAGGTAGTACCTATTACCTGTTTTACTTATGAAACCTTGGGAGTTACTTCTACGTTTGCTTTTATGCCATGCTATGCTAGTAGACATGGATTGGGTGAGTGAATATCCATGACAGATGTGAGATTGTTAATTTATGGTTTATCTAAGGTGGCAACCTAAACACACATCTGGGTGGATTGAGGCACTGGTTTCCATCGAGGACTTACTGTATTTCTTGGACCGCCACCGGGCTCTAAGGGATCATGAGATTATTCAAGCTGGAAACTTCCGTGTGCAGCCACAAGCCAATTATGGGCTCTGGCGTAGTTGACTAAGTTGTGCGAACTCTTACGGGTAGGCTAGCTGATGTAGGGGATGTAGGTTGAGTGCGGTCTACCCACATGTAAGGTGCTAAGCGCTTACGAAGACTATGTCTCGGTCATCGTTTCTCAAACACCATGTAGTCACGAGAACCCAGCGGAGGCGTCGAGTCTTAATGGGGAAAAGTCATAAACCTCTGCGAGTGTATAAACTAATCATGATTAGCCGTGTCCCCGGTTATGGACGTTTTGAGTGTCGGTAATTGAATATCATGTGAATCTCAACATGTTACTTCTAATAAAAGTTATTGGGATTTTGATGAGTACTTTTTAATTGGGATTGAGGATCTTTGTCAACCATTCTCAATGTTTAACAACCACCATGATAGTTAAACAAAATTATTCCTTTGTTATAGGGAAAAACTAGCTTTATGCAAAAATGTAACCGTAGAGCCTTACCACCAGCCATATATGCATGTAGTATAGGCATTTGTTTCATTACTCTCTATGTGTTACATTGCCGGCATATTCCATGTCTTGACCCATTTTGGGCTGCAACTTTCCGTTGCAGACTTTTGAACGACAGTAAGGTGTTAGGTCGTGGTTCTATACTCGGTGATGCCGATGGAGTTGATGGACTCACTTATCTTCCAAGCCTTCGCTGTTATTATTAGATGGCCTTAAGCCGTATTATTGTATTAAGTTCCCTTGTGGACAACGATGTAATAAGTGTGTGATTGCTACTCTTCTATAAATCCTTGAATCTTGTATGGTGTCGGCATTCTTGATCCGGGGATGACAACGAGCACGAGACTTGATCCATTGGATGCAGTCGCTCTGAGAGATAGTATCGAGCACCTGTTGGTTGTGGACACGACCACTAAGTTAAAGCCATAGATCACTACTCTCTTCCCATTTTCTAACTCCTCATCTTTTCTACTCTCTTTAGGATGACGGACGAGAAGATCAAGTACACCCAACCGGATGAAGGCACACCTTTTGGATTTCACTTGAAGGAAGTTACCAAGTACACGAACATTGGACTACCAGCTTCACGGAACTTTCAACACCACTCTTGCTGAAGAGGGCTGGAAGATTCAAGCTCACGTTCGGGAAGGACATTCGCCCCAATCACTAAGCCTATAGATAGCGTTTTCGATTGCACCAACTTGGAGTGCAGGAAGAGCATGGCAGCTCACATCACCATGGGACGCATTGGAGAAGTTTATCAAAGAAGACCTCAAGGACACTATCTACCAGATTTGCGGGCCGAGATGACAAATGGGACATAGTCGGCACTAAGAAGGATAGGTCCATTGCAGCTTTCATCCAAGAGTTAAATCAGCACATTCGGCGCCGGAGAACCAAATGCAATGATATGTTGGAGTTGCGAGAATGCAAAGGAAGGATCATCGAGCTGGAAGGAGAACTAAAGACTACGCAAGGACTACATGGGCGAGATCGTAGCTCTCGCAAGACACAATAACGATCTTAAATGCGAGGTCGAAGAACTCAAGAAGAAGTTGGCGCTCGGGAATGAAGACCGGTATGCCGGTTGCCCAGCGACTACATCAACATTGGCGACACGATTAGGATCCAAGTGAACCCGACTTTGAAGGCGAAGGTGGAGCGGACATCATGGAGTCTTCCACGGTTCAAATTAGTAGAAGTCCCCACATATTAATAGTATCCCTCCATGTAAACATTATAGTACACGCACTTTTGCGATAGTTAGATCGTTGTAAGCCTTTGTTTGATTGAATGAAGTGATTTTGTGTGCATTTGCTCATGTGCATTTGGGTAGTGATTCCCCTTAGACCTCAATCTATTCTAAATTCTCGTCTTTTTCTAAACCCATCAGATGCCTCCGAGGCGCGACCGGGTTCGTTTTCCGCAGAAGATCACCCAATTGATCCGGCGAGAATACCTGATTCAAACATTGGTGCGAGAACCGGGCAACAACAACAACAACAACAACAACCCACACCACCACGCTGCGGATCACGACTTCGTTTCCTTAGACTGAATCCGCGGTGTATTCCGGTAGCATCGAGCGATTGTGGCGGATGATTGGCTCCGCAAGATAGGAAGGGAGTTGACCCGCTGCGGGATGCCGAGATGGTGAAAGAGTGAAGTTTGCAGCTCATCGACTTGAAGGACCCGCGGCTGACATGGTGGGAGAATTTTACAGCCACTTACCCGTGAACCACGGTCACATGGGATCGGTTTGACAAGCTTTTCGCCCTTGCCCATGTTTCAGCAGGAGCTATGGCCATGAAGAAGCGTGAGTTTCGTAACTTCGCCAGGAGGAAGGACTGTTGGCGGTATGTGGATGATTTTAGTAAGTTAGCACGTTATGCCCCGGATAGCGTTGCTCTGAGATGCTGCTAAGCGGGAGAAGTTTCTAGAAGGACTGAATGATGAGTTGACATGCCGTTGATGGTAGCAAGTTTCAACAACTACCGGGAGTTGGTAGACCGAGCCCTCATGATTGAAGGAAAGCAGCGACAAATTGAGAACCATAGCGGAAGTATGGACGAAGTATAACTCGGGCCAATGAAACCACGTTATACCCTAAATCAGAATTCAGTTTCAGCATACCCATGGAGGAGGTAATTCGCATAACCATAATGGCACTAAGAATGGGAGCAGGGAATGGAGGAAGCAATGGACAGAACCGCACCAACCCGTCAACACCATCCAAAGTAGACCTGAGTCATATCACTTGCTTTAAGTGCCTTAAGGCTGGGCATTATGCCAATGACTGTCGAGAAGGCAGAATGGAAATGGCAATGGAAGCTCGGAAAGAAGCCCAACCCTTTCAGCAGGGGACGGGTGAACCACATTGATGTGGAGGAGGTTGAAGATCAGCCCGATCACGATGTCGGTAAGTTTTGGTTAAGTCATTTCTGCGGTTGTTCTTTTAAATCTTGGTGCATCACATTCATACATATCAAGGGATTTGTGGATAAGTACAAATTACCGACCCAAGCCCTTAGGTCACCCATGCTAGAAACCTCACGGGCAGAATACATGGCTAGTAAATGGTGTGATCGACTACCATTAAGGATTGGACACTATGTTTCCCCTCAAAACGATAGTTACGGAATCCCAAGGATTGGATGTGATATTAGGAATGGATTGGTTATCAAGATATGGAGGAAACATAGATTGCTCCACTAAGTCAATTTTGCTCACCACACGAAGGAAGAAGGATCAAGTATGTATCACGGCACGAGCGAGGAGAGCACAAGTTAATTGCTTATCGGGGTGGTGCGGGAAGAAGTACCGATGGTGAAGGATTTTCTGATGTATTTCGGAAGAGTTGCGGGAATGCCACGGATAGAGACATTGAGTTTTGATCGGTGTTGCGAGAACAGGCCCGATATCGAAGCGACCGTACAGGATGCCCGCATAGGATTTGGCAGAAATCAAGAAGCAGATTAAGGAACTATTGTATAAAGGTTTTATACGCCCAAGTTCTTCACCTTGGGGATCACCCGTATTGTTAGTGGAGAAGAAGGATGGATCTTTAAGAATGGTTGTTGATTATCGTGGATTGAATGAAGTAACAATCAAGAACAAGTACCCACTACCTATGATAAATGATCTGTTTGATCGCTTACAAGGAGCTAAGGTGTTCTCCAAGATCGATTTGCGGTCAGGTTATCATCAGTTGAAGATTCGGGAGCAAGACATACCCAAGACAGCGTTTACCACGAGATATGGACTGTATGAGTATACCGTTATGTCATTTGGACTGACTAACGCACCAGCCTATTTCATGAACCTGATGAACAAAGTATTTATGGAGTTTTTGGACAAGTTCGTCGTGGTGTTCATTGATGACATTTTGATTTTCTCGAAGAATGAAGAGGAACATAAGGAACATTTGAGATTGGTTTTGGAGGCGAGGAACACCGGTTGTATGCCAAGTTCAGCAAGTGTGAGTTTTAAGCTAAAGGAAGTTGGATTTCTCGGACATGTTATATCCGGAGAAGGAATAGCGATTGACCCCACAAGGTTGAGACTGCAACCAAATGGGAAGCACCAACGACAGTTGGAGAGATTGAGTTTCCTTGGACTCGCGAGGATACTACCGAAGATTCATTGAGAATTTCTCAAGGATTGCCAAGCCTATGTTGAATGAATGAAGAAGGATATTGCGGAGTATGTAGCAGTTTTGCGATGTATGTCGAGAAAGTAAGCGAGCATCGAAGCGGCGAGATTATTTACAACCATTGCGATACCGAATGGAAGTGGGATAAACTAGGCATGGATTTCATCACAGGTTTGCCAAAGACTCGTTCAGGTTATGACTCGATTTGGGTTGTAGTCGACCGTTTAACAAAGGCAGCTCATTTCATTCGAGTCAAGACTACCTATAGCGGTGCTAAGTTGGCAAAGATATACATGAACAGAATTGTGTGCTTACGGAGTTAGAGGAGCATCGTGTCGACGAGAGAACCCAATTTACCTCAAAATTTTGGAACGGTTACACGAAACATTGGGAACTAGATTGGAATTCATGCAGCTTTCCACCACAGACCGATGGACGGGTGAGAGAGTCAATCAGATTTTGGAGGATATCTTTGAAAGCTTGCACTAGATTATGGATCTAGTTGGGATGATAATTTGCCGTATGGAGAATTTTCTTACAACAACGATTACCAAACCAGCTTGAAGATGGCACCTTCGAGGCTCTGTATGGAAGAAGGTGCGAGACACCGTTGTCATGGGGAGGCGGAGATCGTCAATTGTTTGGACCAGATTTGATTAAAGAGTCCGGCGAAGGTTAAAGCTGATTGAGAGAGGCTCAAGGTAGCCAGTCGAGACAAAAGAGCTATGCGATTGAAAGCGCCAGCGATTGAGTATGAAGTTGGAGACAGTATATCTTAAGTATCCCGCTTGAGGAGTTAAGTGTTTTGGAGTTAAAGGAAAGTTAGCACCACGTTTAGTTGGACCATATAAGATTTTGCAGCGCATGGGAGAGTTGCTTATAAGCTGGAATTGCGGAAGGACTGTCGGGAGTTCATGATGTATTCCATGTTTCTCGATTGAAGAAATGTCACCCGAGATAAGCGAGAGGTACCGTTAAGAACCGGTGCCCTTTGGAAGCAATTCAGTTGAAGGATGATTTAACATATGAGGAAAGACCGGTTAAGATTCTCGATTATGCGGCGAGAGTTACCCGCAGCAAGGTTATCAAGTTTTGCAAAGTTCGGTGGAGCCACCACCTTGAAGATGAAGCCACACAGGAAGAGAGAAGTCTTGCTCAAGGACCACCCTCACCTATTTTCTAGCCAACCCGAATCTAGGCGAGATTCATCTTAAGAGGTAGGTTTGTAACATCCCAAATTTTCAATTTGGAATGTTATACATTAGGTCATCATGCATATCATATTTTCTCGCATTTTCGATCCTAGAAAATCTCCGCAACTCAAGGACCTTCGGAGAGAGTTGGAGATTTCATTATTTTCATATTGAGATTTCTCAAACTATGAAAATATAGGATCATTGGATTTATTTAATTATCTTCATAAAGTTTTCCGATACAAAAATTTAAGAGAGGAATAATATGACTTTCCCAACATTTAGGAAAAATGAAGATTTTATAAATAAATCAAATTTTGGTTTTGAGATTTATTTGCTTTAGGCAAAAAAATGAGCATTTTAAAAATATGCATATTTTCCCCGTTTTTAAAGTTCATTTTGTTCGACTCATTTTTAGGAGTCGGGGAAAATTTATTTTATTTAATTTGGAGTCCGTTTGGTTTGATTTTATTTTCGTTTAGTTTTGTCTTAAAAAAAACGCGCCCGCTTGGGCAAGGCCCGCCCATCGCCGATCGCCGCATGGCCCACCCCCTTCCCCCCTCGCGCCGCCAGCAGAGAATCCCGCCGCCGCCGCCGCCGCCGTGTCCGCTCGGACTCGTCGCCGTCATGCCATACTTGCCCCCTACCCCAAGGAACCGACCCCCCCCTCCTTATAACCCGCCGCCCTCCTCTCCCCTCATCCCTTTGCCGCCGCCCGCCCTCACCGAGCCGCCGCGCCGCCGAGCCGCCGCCGCCGTGTCGCCGAACCGCCCGCCTTGCCCGTCGCCGTCGCCCGACCTCGCCGCCCTCGCCGACCCGCCGCCACCAGCCGGGCAGACCCAGCCAGCAAGCCGCGGTAGTAGCCGCCGCCACTGCCCGGTCGGTTTTTTAAAAAAACCGATCGATTTTTTCTCGCTTTGTTGGTTTTTAAAAAAAACCTAGATTGGTTTATTTTTTGGTTTTCCTATTTAGTGAGCGTTCACCGAACGTTCGTTTTAATAAACGTGTTTGTTGGATTAGTTACATTAACGAGCGTCCGTCGTTTTAACCGTTAAATCGTTTTCTTTTAAGCAGATTTAATCCGTTATTTTAAAGTCAATTTCGATCAAATTTTCAAATCTGTTTATTTTCTCGCTTGTTTATCGAATCAGGTGATTCAAGCGCTGGAGTTTAGTTTGAAACCGCCGTTCCGACTAACCTACTTAAGCGGAGTTTTGCTACTGTAAAATTTTGACCTAGTTTCAGATTGCTAAACCGAGTCGTTCTCTCTCGAGTTTCGACTTTCGATGCTTTATTTGATTAGAGTCTTTTTGCAACAGGGTTCTTGATTTGAACTCTCTGGTTAGATCATTTATTCGAGTTTTCCTGTGTATTAGATGAGTACTTATTGTATGCTTGTTGTTTGTCTGCGTTAGATCACCGGTCGCGGCTTGTTACTTGAATCTCTAGGTCTCATGGATCATCGACAAGGCAAGTAACATGATCATACCTTTTCTACTACCCAGGTTTATTGCATTAGATCAAACCCTCAAACACTTGCATGTTTAGGATCTAATTAAATTGTGGGTTTGGGAAGTAGATTTGAGGTAGTACCTATTACTGTTTTACTTATGAAACCTTGGGAGTTACTTCTCGTTTGCTTTTATGCCATGCTATGCTAGTAGGCGTGGATTGGGTGAGTGAATATCCATGACGGATGTGAGATTGTTAATTTATGGTTTATCTAAGGTGGCAACCTAAACACACATCTGGGTGGATTGAGGCACTGGTTTCCATCGAGGACTTGCTGTATTTCTTGGACCGCCACCCGGGCTCTAAGGGATCATGAGATTATTCAAGCTGGAAACTTCCGTGTGCAGCCACAAGCCAATTATGGGCTCTGGCGTAGTTGACTAAGTTGTGCGAACTCTTACGGGTAGGCTAGCTGATGTAGGGGATGTAGGTTAGTGCGGTCTACCCACATGTAAGGTGCTAAGCTTACGAAGACTATGTCTCGGTCATCCGTTTCTCAAACACCATGTAGTCACGAGAACCAGCGGAGGCGTCGAGTCTTGTGGGGAAAAGTCATAAACCTCTGCAGAGTGTATAAACTAATCATGATTAGCCGTGTCCCCGGTTATGGGCGTTTGAGTATCGGTAATTGAATATCATGTGAATCTCAACATGTTACTTCTAATAAAAGTTATTGGGATTTTGATGAGTACTTTTTAATTGGGATTGAGGATGCTGTCAACCATTCTCAATGTTTAACAACCACCATGATAGTTAAACAAAAATTATTCCTTTGTTATAGGGAAAAACTAGCTTTATGCAAAAATGTAACCGTAGAGCCTTACCACCAGCCATATATGCATGTAGCATAGGCTTTTGTTTCATTACTCTCTATGTGTTACATTGCGGCATATTCCATGTCTTGACCGTTTTCGGCTGCAACTTTCACGTTGCGAGACTTTTCGAACGACGAGTAAGGTGTTAGGTCGTGGTTCTATACTCGATGATGCCGATGGAGTTGATGGACTCACTTATCTTCCAAGCCTTCGCTGTTATTATTAGATGGCCTTAAGCCGTATTATTGTATTAAGTTCCCTTGTGGACAACGATGTAATAAGTGTGTGATTGCTACTACTATAAATCCTTGAAATCTTGTGTGGTGTCGGCATTCTTGATCCGAGGATGACAGCGAGCACGAGACTTGATCCATTGGAATGCGGTGCGCTCTGGTGTTTTCTTTTAGTGGGCCTAACCCACGAGGTCTTTTCGAGGATCTTACGACTCTTCTAATTTCCCGGAGTTATTCTCAATTCTTTTCGGAGTTTGGCGTAGAATGAATTTCATCGATCGGATGCCTTTTTCAAGATCGATTTCAAACCATTTCATTGTTGACTCAACCTCTTTGCTTTTCATTCTACGAGTACCTCGGTTATTTTGGTGGTGTTTCGTCATCATTTGAAGACGAAGAAGAGTTCCTTCTAAATCTTGTCCATTCTCCGGAGATTCATGGTGATAGCTCGATGTTATCATATCTAATTGTTTCCAATTGTGCAATTCTTTTCATCCATCCGGAGTATTTCAGGAGTTGCTTTTACATTTCGATTATCCGGAGGCCTCCATTTCAAAAGATTTCCTCGTCCCAAGTTTTCAACCGTTCTCTCAATTATTCTATATTAAGTGCCCTTTAGATTCGCCTCAATATTATCCCGGTTCTTCGTTCAAGTGTTCTTTAATCAGCTCACGATCTCTTTGTTCTTTTGCATCTAAATTTCCTCAAGCATATTTGTTCTTCTAATTCTTCCCGGTGATTCAGTCTCTTTCATTAGTCATGTTCGAATTCTTATGGTGGTTCGTTCAAGATTCTTTTTCCTTGATTATCATGTTAATCCATTCGTTCTTTCAATTATACCGGTGGTTCATGAAGACCTTCTCAAGTTTGCGATATATCACTTCTCAATCCTTTTCAAGAAGAATAAGTAGTATGCAAAATCTATTGCTTGTCATCAATTAAATTTGATGAAGGATAAGCATACAATTAATCTTATTCTTATTTCATCCAAGTGAGTAATCCCTTCCTTCGGAGTTTGTTCTTGGTGAATAAATTCTAGTTCCGAGTCTTTTCATCTTTTCTTTCCCGAGTTCAAAGCTTCCTCGGCTATTTAATGGAACCTCCATCTAAATCACCACAAGGCTCATCTTATTCTTTATTCCTTCATTCTATCTCCTCATCCTTTTGTCACGGAGTTCTTCATGGTGGATCGTCATGATTTAATCTTTTCTTCAAGAGTTCATCAAGATTTTGTTGGAGGAGTTCGGTATCTTTTATTCTCCGCCTTGAAGAGCAAATAATTCTTCATTTTCTTGGAAAGTGGAGTTTTGCATTCCTTCGTTCTTCTCAGCTATTTCAATCTTTTCGCTTGTGGCGGTTATCACCTTATAATTTTGAGATGTTTTCCATAAGTCCACAACAAGCTTATTCTTTTCGTTGTTGATTTTCTCAACAACCAGTTCAAACCTTCCTTCTAAATTCTTTTCATTCCATTCTTCAATTCTTCCGGAGGCTTTGCATTGCTTATCTCGTCAAGTGTCATCCCATCTTGTGAAGTTCATGTTCTATTCCTCCATGTTTTAACCGGAGTGCTGCTTAAATCCTTTCTGTCTTATTCGTTTCTTATCTCGTTCTAACCGGAGTGCTTTCGGAGTCTATCTTGATTCCGTGAGCTTTTGATTCTCGTCATTCTCGTCGTTCCTCTCTTCTTCTCGAGTGCTCTCGATTCTTGCCTCTTCTCTCTTGCGATTCTTGTTTCACCTCATCCTTTTCTCTTCCATCTCGTTCCTAAGATCTCGGGACGAGATCTCTTATTAGTGGAGGTGTTATAGCGCCCGGATTCGATCCCGGTGTCCTTGAGTTATTCGTCGTTGTTGCCTTGTCATTTGCTTGCGTGTTGCATTTTGCCATGTCATCATCTGCATGTCATATCATGTCATCATGTGCATTTCTTTTTGCATACGTGTTAGTCTCATGCATCCAAGCATTTTCCCGTTGTCGTTTTGCAATCGGCACTCCTATGTCCCCGGCGCCCCTTTTGCCTCTTTTCATGTGCGGGTGTTAAGCGTTCTTAAAATGGACGAGGTTTGCCAAGAGGCCTTGGTATAGCAGGGGTGAACCGCTGTCAAGTTTGGGTCATTAGGAGGTCGTTTGTTACCCCATCGGTTAACAAGATAACAGTAAAAGCCTCTTTGTCTTGCAGCCCAACACCTCTCAAAATGGCCCAAAACCCAGCAAACTCCCTCCATGCTCTCGATCGTTCGATCACGATCGTGTGGGATGGCTCGCTCCTCATTTGGACTCTCCTAGCTCCCTCCACCTATAAAACGTCTTCCCTCTCCATTTTGGGATGATTTTCCCGAAACCTAATTTTCCCCCTTCCTCCATGGCCGGACGCGTCCCGCGCCCGGACACGTCGCGCCGGCCGCCGCCACTCCCCTCGCGCCCGTGTCCTCCGCCGTCGTCCCGCGCGCCCGGCCAGAGAGCCATCCGGGGCCCATGGCAGACGAATCCAGATACTTGCCGCCCGGCCCGGCCGTGCCCTCCGCCCAGCGCGCCGCCGAACTGTCCCGCCAGCGGCCGCCGCGCCGCGAGCGACGCCTCGCGCCGGCCGCCTCCCTCCTCCGCCACCTCGGCCTCATACCGCCCTTGAGATCGAGTCCCTCGCCTCCCGGCGTCCTCGCGCCGCCCAGTGCTCCTCCGCGATCTCGCCGCCTCGGCCGCGCCCGGCTCGGCGCCCGCCCGCGCCTCGCCTCCGCCTCAGTCGCCCTCCGCCGCCCGCGCGATCCGGTCGGGCCAGCTCCTCCTCCGCCCTCCCTCGCCCTCTCCGGCGAGCTCGCGCCCCTGCCTCGATCTGCGTGCCCGGTCAACCCCAGATCCGGAGGTGATAATTTGCCTAAGTCCCGAATCTGCTGTAATTTTCATGCCATTTTCGTCATGTCGTATCTCTGCATCCGTAGCTCCGTTTCGTGCGTGTAATATTTCAAATTGTTCGTCTCAACGAGTTCTACATTTCATTCCATTGCATAATGTTCATTTGAGTTCATCTTGATGCCCGAATCATCGTTGCAAGAGTGCTATATGATGTTAATCTGCTGAAACTGTCATAACTTGATGATTTGTCATTTTTGCCATGTTTGATGTGTGCATCCTATGAGGTTGATGTCTACAGGTGTTTTGATCTATGCCATGCCATCTTTCCAGGGGTGCTTAATATGGATTTTTTTGGGTCTTGTAGTGAGTGCATCAAGCTTGTTAAGTAGGGTACTTGCTGTTGCTGTTTTGCATGTCTGAATCTGCTACATCATGATGTTATGTTAACACCTTCTACAAGTCATTCTATGCATAATCTGGAGATATTCACTAAGGATGTTTTGTTATACATGTCTTGCTCTATCAATCCATTCCTTGTTTTCAAGTATGGAGGGCCATAGCTTGAGTCTATCGAGCTCTACTTTTGCTATAAAATGTTTCTGGCAGATTGTTTACATGTTATTCAATTTTGCCAAGGTTGTTGTTAGTGATCCATGCACTCTATGAACTTGCTATTGCCATGCTTAGCTTTATAAACATGTCTGCTTACTGTTGGGTTCCTTTCCATGCCATTTATTGCTCTGTGGTGAGTGGTTTAAGCTCACCAACATGCCTACTATTATTGTTCCTGCCATGTTTAAATCTGTAATATAACTTGCCATGTTTAGATGGGTGCCATGATATTTCTGTGCCCTTTTGGCTCATGGTCAGTAAGTACTTTTGTTCTAAGCATTTAGTAGTTTCATGCCATGCCTTTGTTTGCCATGATAAGTTCCGTAGGATGTTGTTTGATAGCTCTAAACATTTGCAACTTTGATGTTATTTGCATGTCCTGTAAATTACTGAAGTCTGTGAACACGATATTATATGCAATCTTGCCATGTCTTTTTAAGCATGTTCTAGTGATTTCTGGAGATAGCTCAGTGTTCATGTTTTGTAATGCTTTACCTGTACATCATGCCCATGCCTTTTGTTTTCATATTGTAGTCTCTGTAGCATGTTGTTTTTGGTGCTTACAATATGCCTAGTTCTTTGTTTTGGACAGTTTGTCCTTTAAACTTGTATAGTGTATGTGTTGAACCGTTGCTCCGTTTTGAGTGTCCTCTATATGAAACTTGCTTAGAATTGCATGTAGCTTCATATTATCATGTTGCATCCTTGTTTTGAGGTGTTTGCTTGATGTTTGTATGCATTTTGCACCAATGCCATGTTTAACTTGTTTTGCTCATATCTTCTAGGCCGTAGCTCAGAATCTAATGAACTTTATATGTAACTTGACTAGAATTTCGTGTAGATCATCGTGGTGCATCTTAACTTGCCGTTTAACAACTTGAACATAAGGTTTATTCAGATCTGGACCAATTTCGAAATTTGCATATGAGGACTTACGAATTGTTATATGTTGTTTCGGCCTCATTTAAACTTGCTTTGATGTGTTGTTCTTGTTTGCATCATCTCTTGCCATGAGTAGATTCATGTAGTCTTGTCATGCATCATGCTTGGTTGTGCATCATGTCTTGTCTATGTGTGGTGTGTTTACCATGTTGTGTGCTTCTTCTCGATAGTTCCGTTTCGTTGCGATCGTGAGGATTAGTTAAATCTCGCTTGGTTCGTCTTCAGTGGCTTCATCTTCTTCATGGACTTCGTTCTTCTTCCTAAGCGGGATTGCAGGCAAGATGACCGCTACCTGGATCTCACTACTATCATTGCTATGCTAGTTGCTTCGTTCTTTCGCTATGCTGCGCTACCTATCACTTCTTTGCTCAAGCCTCCCAAATTGCCATGAACCTCTAACCATTGTCACCCTTCCTAGCAACCGTTGTTTGGCTATGTTACGCTTTGCTCAGCCCTCTTATAGCGTTGCTAGTTGCGGTGAAGATGAAGATTGCTCCATGTCGGTTTATGTTTATGTTGGGATATCACAATATCTCTTATATTATTAATGCATCTATATACTTGGTAAAGGGTGGAAGGCTCGGCCTTATGCCTGGTGTTTTGTTCACTCTTGCCGCTAGTTTCCGTCATATCGGTATTATGTTCCCAGATTTTGCGTCCCTAACGGTCGGGTGATTTATGGGACCCCCTTGACAGTTCGCTTTGAATAAGACTCCTCCGGCAAGGCCCAACATTGGTTTTACCATTTGCCTCACCACCACCTACATTTCCCTTGGGAGTAAGTGTAAGGGTCATCTTTATTCAGCCCCCGGGCCAATGCTTGTCTAAGTGTTGGCCCGAACCAAACGACTCCACAGGGGCAAATTCGGGAAACTTCGGTCTGGTTTTACTCGTAGCTTTACTTATCCGGTGTTGCCACGAGAGCGAGATATGTGCAACTCCTATCGGGTTGTCGGCGCATCGGGTGGCTTTGCTGGTCTTGTTTATTCTGTCGAAATGTCTTGTAGCTGGGATTCCGAGACGTGATCGGATCTTCCGGGAGAAGAATATGCTTAGTTGATGCGAGAGCTTATCATGGGCTAAGTTGGGACACCCTGCGGTATAAACTTTGAGCCGTGCCAGCTGGTTATGTGGCAGATGGGAATTTGTTAATATTCGGTTGTAGTAAACTTGAAACAAACTCTTCTAAAATACACCAACCGTAATGCGTAACCGTGAGTGTCTCTTTTTGAGGGTTGATCGAGAGGAGAACACGGTTTACGGGTTATGTCGGCGTAAGTAGGAGTTCAGGATCACTTCTTGATCATT
>JAHIAM010004776.1:0-32433 GCA_021605205.1 Aegilops longissima
CCTTTAGGATAGGGTTAGCATCTTGGGCGTGACAAGTTGGTATCGAGCCTCGACCGAACCATAAGAGCCCCTTGTTTGTTGGTGGTTGTTGAGTCTAGAAGAAAAATATTTTGAGTCTTAGGATTATATATGTCGGAGGTGAGATTCTTTTTACTCCTCGGTCCTTAAATGCAGCTCTGGTGAGGCCTCGGCGTAGATGTTTTGTCTTTCCTCTCCTCAAATTTCACGAAATTTATTTAGGATCCGCGGGTATCTTGGGATCGTTCGATAGTCTTGTGGCGAGAACATTGTTCTTGGTGCCTCGACATTTAGGGGTTGTGGCGGTGTCCGGGAGTTGAGCTCCGGGGTGTTGTCGTCACAATTTTATCGTTGCGATTCGGAATACTGAGTTTTGCCGACGCCGAAAATCTCTTTTATGCAGTTGTTGGTGAGATAACCTCGGCGCCACCCGGTGAGTGGGAGTTGGAGTATTGCCATAACTTCATTATAACGGATGCTTTTGAAGGTTGAGGTACCACGATTTCGAAGGTTTCTTGGTTATGTGTTGTGGATGGATAATTTGGATCTAGGTATTGTTAGGTTGGGTGATATATTTTGTGTCCCTGTATCCCCAACACAGATTGCATAACGAGAAAGTTTGGGAGTTTATAGGTGGGTATTCAAGTAGCTCCTAGAATATCTTTCCGACGGATGCATGATATGAGATTGGGTAAATCTCTATCATATGTATTTATTTCGGCTTATACAAAGCCAAATCCTTTGTTTTGTTTTATTTGTGGTATTGAGTTGCTTGAAGTCAAATGTTGAATCCATACCTTTCCTAAGCGGTGTTCTCATATTGCTATATGAATACTAATCCTTCTTGATCATCGAGGTCGTCATGTTAATTCTTTTCCAAACCTGCGTGCTTCTCTTTAAGTGGATCCGATCATTTCAACATTTGCGAGATCAATTCTTAGGTTTCTCGGCGGTGTTTGTTTCATCCGTCCCAAGTTGTCTTTGTTTTCCCGCCCTCCACCCTTTTACTGCAGGACTTATATATTTTAATCAAGTATCCATTTATTCATGTGAAGTCTCTTCACTCTTTTCAATCAATGTTACGATCGGTGATCCCTCATGAAGATGCTCAACAGCTCCAAGTTCATCATCCTTCATTGTTGTTTCTTCTCGGTGGATCAATCCAAGCTTCGATATTCATCATATTCCTTTCCTCGTTTCTAATGATTTCTCATGCCGATGCACCTCTTAATCATTCACTTCTTCCTATTCATTTGTTACGGAGTCTGAAAATATCTCACAAGACTTGTGTTTCCCTTCTCAATCCGTTCAAGATATTTGAGGTGTTATCTCATTCAAGCCATTTAATTCAACGGTGCAACCTCTCTTTAAAATCCTTCAGCGATGTTTCTTTTGAGTGGGCCCTAACCCCAGGTCTTTTCGAGGATCTTACGACTCTTCTAATTTATCTAGAGCCATTTCCCAAATTCTTTTGAAGCTTGGCGTAAGAATGAGTTATCATCGATCAAATGTCTTTCTCCAAGATCTTTCAAATTCTTTTCATCATTGGTTCAACCTTTCCAATTTTCATCCGGAGTATCTCAACAATTCATGGTGATGTTTTCATCGTCATTCTCAACATTTGAAGACCGAAGAAGAGTTTCTTAATCTTGCTCCATTCACTTCAAGATTCATCGTTCTAGCTTGATGCCATCCTCTCATAATTGTTTTCGATTGTGAGTGTTCTTTTACCCATCAAGACATTTCATGAGTTGTTCCCATTTCTTTCCTCCGTGAGCCATCATGTCATAATTCCTCATTCTCAGCTTTAGCTCTCGTTCTCCAAATCATACGGTGCATCATTCAGGTATTATCTAATCAGTTCAAGATCTCTTCCTTCTCTTGTATCTAAATTCTCTCAAGCATCTTCATTCGTTTCCAATTCTTCCCGATGAATTGTGCCTTTACTCGTTCATTTTCAATCCTTACGGTTGGTTAGTTCAAGATTTCACTTCCTTTGTTATCATATCAATTCATTTGTTGTTTCCAAATCCACGGTGGTTCCATCAATAGCCTCTCAAGTTTGCACTATATCTCTCTTCAATCCTTGCTAAAGAATAAGTAGTAGGCCAAATCCATTGCTTGTCATCAATTTAAGTGGTGAAGGATGAGCATAATGTAGTTCTTATTCTTGTTTCATTGAGTAAATTCAATTCCTTATTCGGAGTTGTTCATGATATCATTTCTCGGTTCTAAGTTGTTCATCTTTTCTTTTCCGGAGTTCCAAGTCCTCTCGGTTATATAATCGTGAAGCTCCATCTAAATCATTGCAAGTTTTCACCTTGTGTCTTCAACTTCTCTTTCTTTTTATCATCCTTTTATTACCGGAGTTCTTCATGGAGGCTCTACATGATGGTTTGTCAAGGATTCTTTTCATTCTTCAATTGTTCTTCAACATTTTCTCGAAGTTATGATCCGCCAAGCCATACTTCAAAATAAACATGGTGCTCAACACATGTTTTGTTTTGAGAGCTCAGTATTCTCGTCTTGCATTCCAAAGTGCAATTCTTTCTACCTTATCTTTTGAGATGGTGTTATGTCATCCTTGGCAATTTCTCCTCGTGCTTCATGATTCACTTGTTGTCAAGAATGAGGTATTTAAATCCATCAATCTCTTCATTGGAGTTATCTTGGGTTATATTTCACCTAAAGCTTTCCCTAAGGTTGTTGCTATTTATGGTGCTTATAAATGACCCAAGTTCTTCATTATCCTCCGGTGAAATAAGTTTCTCGTCTCCTTGTTGATATCAATCCAATCATTTCTTACCGTTGGTGGCGAAGCTCACCTCATAATTTTGAGATGTTTCCATAAGCCCGCTTCTACGCTTATTCTTCTGTTGTTTTTTTCAAATAGCTCCGTTCAATCCTACTTCGTGGGGATGCTCTTTCAAATTCAATTATGGTAGGAGATGTTGGTTTCATTCTTCGTTCTATTCATTCCAACTATCTAACTATCATGCTTTGTCTCCGGAGGCATTGTGATGTTGCTCTCTTCTACCAATTATCTTGTTTTGTCAAGATCATGTAATTTTCCTTGCTTATCCGTTTAGCGAGGTGTACGTGTTTTCATTCGAGTTCTCTCATCTTATCAAGTTTTGCCTCCCTTCTCAGCGGGTGCAGTCTCAAATGTTTCTTAACCCTTGTGCCATTCTTTCAATTCTGGAGGCAGTGTGTTGTTGATTTCATCAAGTATCCTCTCATCTTGTTAAGTTCATGTTCAATTCCTTCCATTTACAGTCGAAGTGCTGCCCAAATTATATCAATCTTATTCCTTCTCTATCTAGTTTTAACCAGAGTGGTTTCAATATCTACCTTATCACAAAACCTCTTGGTTCTCATCATATTCCTTGTTCCTCTTGTCCAGCGAATTGTTTGCAATCTTGGTCATCTCCGTTGTCTTGTTTCTTTCAATTTGTTCAACCTCTCAAGGTTCTTTGGTTTCCTCATTTTTGAAAAAGCAACTTAGTTTTACCTCTTCTCTTCCTCTTCCGTTTCTCTCGGTGCCATCCTAGATCTGGGACAAGATCCTCTCGTAGTGGTGGAGTGTTGTAGCGCTCCGGATGCAACTTTCCACATTCGTATCTCCAACTCTTGCCTTTTCAGGAGATGCGATATATTATTCCTCCGTGGTTGGGTTTTTGTCTTTTGTTTTCCATTTTGTTCATGTCATGCTTTTCATCATCGCATCATTCGCATTGCATTTTCGTTGCCGTCATTGTTTCAAACTTGCATCCGCTTCGTAGTTGCGCGTCCCTCCTTGCTTTTGTTGACCGTTCCGCGACCACCTTGTTGGGGAGCGTTGCAGAAAATTAAAATTTTCCTACGGTTTCACCAAGATCCATCTATGAGTTCATCTAAGCAGCGAGTCAAGGTAGTGAGTTTGCATCTACATACCACTTGTAGATCGAGTGCGGAGCGTTCAAGGGGATGGTGATGAGGAGTCGTACTCGTCGTGATTGGATCACCGATGACCAAGTGCTGAATGGACAGCACCTCCGCGTTCAACACACATACAGTGCGGACGGCGTCTCCTCCGTCTTGATCCAGCAGGAGGAAGGAGAGGTTGAAGACAGCTCAGCGGCAGCCTGACGGCGTGGTGTTGTTGGTGCGATAATAATCCGGCGAGGGCCGCCAAACACGTGCGGAAGGAGAGGTGTTTGGGAGGAGGGCTGCGCCTTGGCTTGTGTTGCAGCCTCCCTCGCCCCTCTATTTATAGGGGAAGGGAGAGGGGCCAACCCCTCTAGATGGCATCTAGAGGCGTGACCAAGGAGGGTGGCTTGCCCCCCAAGCAAGGGGCCGCCCCTCTGGGTTCCCCAAACCCTAGGCGCAAGGGCCCAGGGGTGCACCCAGCCCACCGGGGCTGGCTCCTTCCCCACGCAGCCGTGTGGCCCCAGGAGGTGGCCCCTCGGTGGACCCGGAACCCTTAGGTGGCCCCGGTACAATACCGATATACCCGAAACTTTCCGATATCCGTTTGACAACTTCCCATATATAAATCTTTACCTCCGGACTATTCGGAACTCCTCGTGGCGTTAGGGATCTCATCGAGGACTCGAACAACATTCGGTAATCACATACAAGTCTTCCTAACAACCTAAGCGTCACCAGAACCTTAAGTGTGTAGACCCTACGGGTTGGAGACATCTGAACATGACCGAGGCGGCTCTGGTCAATAACCAACAACGGGATCTGGATACCCATGTTGGCTCCACATGCTCCTCGATGATGTCATCGGATGAACCACGATGTCAAGGATTCAAGCAACCCGTATAATATTCCCTTTGTCGAGGCGGTATGTTACTTGCAGAGACTTCGATCGTCGGTATCCCAATACCTTGTTCGGTCTCGTTACGGCAAGTCACTTTACTCATACCGTAATGCATGATCCGTGACGGACACTTGGTCACTTTGAGCTCATTATGATGATGCACTACCGAGTGGGCCCGGTGATACCTCTCCGTCATGCGGAGTGACAAATCGCTGTCTTGATCCGTGTAAACCCAGAGACACTTTCGGAGATACATAGTGCACCTTTATAGTCACCCGATTCACGTTGTGGCGTTTGGTACACCAAAACACTCCTACGGTATCCGGGAGTTACGATCTCATGGTCTAAGGAAGAGATACTTGACATTGGAAAAGCTCTGCAAAGCGAACTACGATCTTGTGCTATGCTTAGGATTGGGTCTTGTCCATCCGTCATTCTCCTAATGGCGTGATCCGTTATCAATGACATCGATGTCCATAGTCGAAACCATGACTATCTGTTGACCAACGAGCTAGTCAACTAGAGGCTTACTAGGGACGTATTGTAGTCTATGTATTCACCGTGTATTACGATTTCGGATAATACAATTATAGCATGAATAAAGACAATTATCATGAACAAGGAAATATAATAATAATGCTTTTATTATTGCCTCTAGGGCATATTTCAACAGTCTCCCACTTGCACTAGAGTCAATAATCTAGTTACATTGTGATGAATCGAACACCCATAGAGTTACGGTGTTGATCATGTTTTGCCTTGGAAGAGGTTTAGTCAGCGGATCTGCGGCATTTAGATCCGTATGCACTTTACAAATTTCTATGTCTCCATCACGAACATTTTCACGGATGGAGTTGAAGCGGCAACGCTTGATGTGCTGGTCTTCTTGTGAAACAGGCTCCTTGGCAAGTGCAATAGCTCCGGTGTTGTCACAAAGAGTTTGATCGGCCCGACGCATTGGGTATGACTCCTAGGTCGGTGATGAACTCCTTCATCCAAATTGCTTCATGCGCTGCCTCGAGGCTACCATGTACTCCGCTTCACATGTAAATCCATACGGCCGCTCGCTTGCAGCTGCACCACTCTTGCTCCACCATTCAACATATACTGCGTATCCGGTTTGTGACTTAGAGTCATCGGATCGTGTCGAAGCTAAGCGTCGGCGTAACCCTTTATGTGAGCTCTTCGTCACCTCCATAAACGATAAACATGTCCTTCGTCCTTTTCGGTGCTAGGATATTCTTGACCGCTGTCCGGTGTTCCTTGCGGGATTACTTTGGTACCTTCCTACCAAACTTACGGCAAGGTTTACATCAGTGCGGTACCTGACATGGCATACATAATAGATCCTATGGCTGAAGCATAGGGATGACACTCATCTCTTCTTTATCTTTTGCCGTGGTGGGGCATTGAGCGAGCTCAATCTCACACCTTGCAATGTCTGAGGCAAGAACCCTTCTTGGACTGATCCATTTTGAACTTCTTCAAAATCTTATCAAGGTATGTGCTTTGTGAAAGACCTATGAGGCGTCTCGATCTATCTCTATAGATCTTGATGACTAATATATAGCAGCTTCTCAAGGTCCTTCATTAAAAACACTTATTCAAGTAGGCCTTAATGCTGTCCAAGAATTCTATATCATTTCCCATCAAAAGTATGTCATCTACATATAATATGAGAAATGCTCTGAGCTCCCCTCACTTTCTTGTAGCGAGGCTTCTCCATAAGTGCTGCATAAACTAAGCCTTTGATCATCTCATCAGCGAATGTTCTAACTCGAGATGCTTGCACCAGCCCATAAATGGATCATTGGAGCTTGCATACTTTATCGACATTCTTAGGATCGACAAAACCTTCGGCTGCATCATATCTGACTCTTCCTTAAGATAACCGTTAAGGCAGCTGTTTTGGCGTCCATCTGCCATATCTCATAATCATAGTATCGGCAATTGCTAACATGATTGGACGGACTTAAGCTTCTCTACGGAGAGAAAGTCTCATTGTAGTCAATCCCTTGAACTTGCCGATAACCCTTAGCGACAAGTCGAGCTTTATAGATGGTGACATTACCATCCGCGTCCGTCTTCTTCTTAAAGATCCATTTGTTTTCTATCGCTCGCCGACCATTGGGCAAGTCGGTCAAAGTCCATACTTTGTTTTCATACATGGATTCTATCTCGGTTCATGGCCTCTAGCCATTTGTTGGAATCTGGGCCGCCATCGCTTCTTCATAGTTGAAGGTTCACGTTGTCTAACAACATGATTTCTGGACAGGGTTGCCGTACCACTGCAGTGCGGGCGTGTCCTTGTGGACCCTCTGAGTTGGTAGCAACTTGATCCGAAGTACCTTGATCATCATCATTATTTTCCTATTCGGTTGGTGCGGGCATCACGGAACATTTTCTGAACTGCACTACTTTCTCGTTCAGAGGTAGTACTTCATCGAGTTCTACTTTCCTCCACTTACTTCTTTCGAGAGAAACTCTTTTTCGAGAAAGGATCCGTTCTTGGCAACAAAGATCTTGCCCTCGGATCTTAAGTAGAAGGTATACCCAATGGTTTCCTTAGGGTATCCTATGAAGGCGCATTTTTTCGATTTGGGTTCGAGCTTTTCGGGTTGAAGTTTCTTGACATAAACATCGCATCCCCAAACTTTTAGAAAGCGACAGCTTAGGTTTCTTCCCAAACCATAATTCATACGGTGTCGTCTCAGCGGTTTAGGCGGTGCCCTATTTAAAGTGAATGTAGCTGTCTCTAGGCGTATCCCCAAAATGATAGCGGTAAGTCGGTAAGAGACATCATGGATGCACCATATCCAATAGAGTGCGATTCGACGTTCGGACACACGTTCTGTTGAGGTGTTCGAGTAGGCGTGAGTTGTGAAACGATTCCACATTTTCTTAAGTGTGTACCAAATTCATGACTTAAATATTCTCCTCCACGATCCGATCATAAGAATTTTATCTTTCGATCCGTTGATTCTCTACTTCATTCTGAAATTCCTTGAACTTTTCAAGGTCTCGGACTTGTGTTTCATCAAGTAGACATACCCATATCTACTCAAGTCATTTGTGAGTGAGAACATAACGATATCCTCCATGAGCCTCAACACTCATTGGACCGCACACATCGGTATGTATGATTTCCAACAAGTTGGTTGCTCGCTCCATTGTTAGGAGAGCGAGTCTTGGTCATCTTGGCCATGAGGCATGGTTAGCATGTGTCAAATGATTCATAATCTAGAGACTCCAAAGTCCATCGGCATGGAGCTTCTTCATCGCTTGACACCAATGTGACCAAAGCGGCGGTGCCACAAGTATGTGGGACAATCGTTATCAACTTTACATCTTTTGGTATTCACGCTATGAATATGTGTAACACTACGCTCAAGATTCATTAAGAATAAACCATTGACCATTGGAGCATGACCATAAAACATATCTCTCATATAAATAGAACAACCATTATTCTCGGTTTAAATGAGTAGCCATCTCGCATTAAGCGAGATCCGGATACAATGTTCATGCTCAAACTTGGCACCAAATAACAATTATTAAGGTTCAAAACTAATCCCGTAGGTAAATGTAGAGGTAGCGTGCGGCCGGCGATCACATCGACTCTGGAACCATTCGGCGTGCATCGTCACCTCGTCCTTCGCCGATCTCCGCTTATTCCGCAGCTCTGCTGTGAGTTACAAATATGAACAACGACACGGTATCAAATACCGGGAGTTACTCGATCTTGGTAAGGTACATCAATTACATGTATATCAAATATACCTTTGGTGTTGCCGGCCTTCTTATCCGCTAAGTATTTGGGGCAGTTCCGCTTCGGTGACCCTTCCTTGCAATAAAAGCACTCTGTCTCGGGCTTGGGTCCATTCTTTGACTTCTTCCGGCAACTTGCTTGCGGTAGCGGCAACCTCCTTGCCGTCCTTCTTGAAGTTCTTCTTGCCCTTGCCCTTCTTGAACTTAGTGGTTTTATTGACCATCAACACTTGATGTTCTTTGTTGATTTCAACCTCTGCTGACTTCAGCATTGAGAATACTTAGGAATGGTCTTCACCATCCCTGCATATTGTAGTTCATCACAAAGCTCTTGTAGCTTGGTGGGGCGGTGAAGGATTCTGTCAATGACCGCCTCGTCAGGGAGGTTTATGTCCAGTGGGACGACGGCGGTTGTGCAACCAGACATTTTGAGTATGTGCTCCTTGTGAACTGTTTTCCTCCATCTTACAACTATAGAACTTGTCGGAGACTTCATATCTCGACCGGCGCATGAGCTTGAAAAACTAGTTTCAGCTCCTCGAACATCTCATATGCTCGTGTGGCTCAAAAGGCTTTTGGAGCCCGGTTCTAAGCTGTAAAGCATGCCGCCTTGAGCGAGGAGTAATCATCATGCAGAGACTGCCAAGCATTCATAATGTCTTGGTTCTGCAGAGACAGGGCGTCACCTAGCAGTCCTTCTAGGACCTATTGTTTCTGGCAGCTATGAGCATGATCCTCGGGTTCGGACCCGATTCGTGTAGTTCTGCCGTCATCTTTCAACTTGGTTTTCTCTAGGAGCAGCGTTGAAGTTCAAGTTGACATGGCGTTGGCCATTTGATCTACAAGACATATTATGCAAAGTTTTAGACTAAGTTCATGATAATTAAGTTCATCTAATCAAATTATTTTAATGAACTCCCACTCAGATTAGACATCCTCTAGTCATCTAAGTGTTACGATCCGAGTCGACTAGGCGTGTCCGATCATCACGTGAGACGGACTAGTCATCGTCGGTGAACATTCTCATGTTGATCGTATCTTCCATCGACTCGTGTTCGACCTTTCGGTCTCCGTGTTCGAGGCCATATGCGTACATGCTAGGCTCGTCAAGTTAACCCTAAGTGTTTTGCATGTGTAAAACTGTCTTACACCGTTGTATGTGAGCGTAAGGATCTATCACACCCGATCATCACGTGGTGCTTGAAGCAGCGAACTTTATAGCAATTGCAGTTAGGGAGAACACTTCTTGAAATTTTGTGAGGATCATCTTATTTACTACCGTCGTTCTAAGTAAACAAGATGCATAAACATAATAAACATCACATGCAATTATATAGTAGTGACATGATATGGCCAATATCATAAAGCTCCATTGATCTCCATCTTCGGGGCTCCATGATCATCTTGTCACCGGCATGACACCATGATCTCCATCATCATGATCTCCATCATCGTGTCTTCATGAAGTTTTCACGCCAACGACTACTACTTCTATGGCTAACGTGTTTAGCAATAAAGTAAAGTAATTTACATGGCGTTCTTCAATGACCGCCAGGTCATCTAAAAATAAAGACAACTCCTATGGCTCCTGCGGTTGTCATACTCATCGACATGCAAGTCGTGATTCCTATTACAAGAACATGATCTCATACATCACAATATGTCATTCATCATTCATCACAACTTGGCCATATCACATCACATGACAATTGCTGCAAAAACAAGTTAGGCGTCTTCTAATTGTTGTTGCATCTTTTACGTGGCTGCAATTGGGTTCTAGCAAGACGTTTTCTTACCTACAAATAACCACAGCGTGATTTTGTCAACTTCTATTTACCCTTCATAAGGACCCTTTTCATCTAATCCGCTCCAACTAAAGTGGGAGAGCAGGACACCCTTGACCACCTTATGCAACTAGTGCATGTTGAGTCGGTGGAACCGGTCTCAACGTAAGCGTCGTGTAAGGTTGGTCCGGGCGCTTCATCCACAATACCGCTGAAGCAAGATAAGACTAGTAGCGGCAAGTAAGTTGACAAGATCCGCCCACAACAAAATTGTGATCTACTCGTGCAATAGAGAACTACGCATAGACCTAGCTCATGATGCCCTTTGTTGGGGAGCGTTGCGAGAAAATTAAAATTTTTCCTACGGTTTCACCAAGATCCATCTATGAGTTCATCTAAACAACGAGTCAAGGGGTGAGTTTGCATCTACATACCACTTGTAGATCGAGTGCGGGCGTTCAAGGGAATGGTGATGAGGAGTCGTACTCGCGTGATCCGGATCACCGATGACCAAGTGCTGAGCGGACAGCACCTCGCGTTCAACACCGTGCAGTGCAGACGGCGTCTCCTCCGTCTTGATCCAGCAAGGAGGAAGGAGAGGTTGAAGAAGACAGCTCCAGCGGCAGCGGCGGCGTGGTGTTGTTGGTGCGATGTAATCCGGCGAGGGCCGCCAAGCACGTGCGGAAGAGGAGAGGTGTTGGGGAGGGAGGGCTGCGCCTTGGCTTGTGTGTTGCAGCCTCCCTCGCCCCTCTATTTATAGGGGAAGGAGAAGGGGCGGCCCCTCTAGATGGCATCTAGAGGCGGCTGACCAGGGAGGGTGGCTTGCCCCCAAGCAAGGGCCGCCCCCTCTGGGGTTCCCCAAACCCTAGGCGCCAAGGGCCCAAGGGGTCGCCCAGCCACGAGGCTGGATCCTTCCCCACGCAGCCCATGTGGCCCCAGGAGGGTGGCCCCTCAGTGGACTCCGGAACCCTTCCGGTGGCCCTGTACAATACCGATATGCCCCGAAACTTTCCGGTGTCCGTTTGACAACTTCCATATATAAATCATTACCTCCGGACTATTAGGAACTCCTCGTGATGTCAGGGATCTCATCAGGGACTCCGAACAACATTCGGTAATCACATACAAGTCTTCCTAACAACCCTAGCGTCACGAACCTTAAGTGTGTAGACCCTACGGGTTCGGAGACATCTGGAACATGACGAGGCGGCTCTCGGTCAATAACCAACAGCGGGATCTGGATACCCATGTTGGCTCCCACATGCTCCTCGATGATGTCATCGGATGAACCACGATGTCAAGGATTCAAGCAACCCGTATACTATTCCCTTTGTCAGACGGTATGTTACTTGCGAGACTTCGATCGTCGATATCCCAATACCTTGTTCGGTCTCGTTACGGCAAGTCACTTTACTCGTACCGTAATGCATGATCCGTGACGGACACTTGGTCACTTTGAGCTGATTATGATGATGCACTACCGAGTGGGCGGTGATACCTCTCCGTCATGCGGAGTGACAAATCCTGTCTCGATCCGTGTCAGCCAGCAGACACTTTCGGAGATACTGTAGTGCACCTTTATAGTCACCCGATTCGTTGTGGCGTTTGGTACACCAAAGCACTCCTCGGTATCAAGAGTTACGATCTCATGGTCTAAGGAAGAGATACTTGATATTGGAAAAGCTCGACCAAAGCGAACTACGATCTTGTGCTATGCTTAGGATTGGGTCTTGTCCATCCGTCATTCTCCTAATGACATGATCCCGTTGTTAATGACATCTGATGTCCATAGTCAGGAAACCTTGACTATCTGTTGACCAACGAGCTAGTCAACTAGAGGCTTACTAGGGACGTATTGTAGTCTATGTATTCACACGTGTATTACAATTTCCGGATAATACAATTATAGCATGAATAAAAGACAATTATCATGAACAAGGAAATATAATAATAATGCTTTTATTATTGCCTCTAGGGCATATTTCCAACACACCTAACCTCTTTTGCCAGCTCGCAGCCCCCTCGCGCACGTCAGAAACTCCCCTGGACCCGACCCAGGCAGTCGTTACCGATGGGTCCGGATCATCCCCAAACATCTACAAAACATCTCCTTTTCTTATTTGGACTCTCTAACCTAGTTATTCTCGATCGCCCGATCAAGATCGGACGGACCGGATTAACCCTACCCTAATCTCTACCTATATATATATAGTCTAACCCTAGCCTGTCCCATCCATTCCTCCCCTATCCTATCGCCATACCGCCGCCACTTCGTTTTCCTCGGGATCTCTTCACGATCCAATTTCTCTCCGACCAAGCCCCTCGTTTTGCGCCCGACCAACCACAGCTCGCATCCACCTCGCCTTGACCATCCACTGTGAGCAGCGCCCGACCTGCCGTCCCATCCATCCCATCGATCCATCTCCACGTTCCTCTTAGAAGGAGCTGCTTTGAGGCTCCGCAGCCACCTCCATCCCGGCAGGAGGCTCTCTGCGTTCACGCCGAACCCGTGCTGTCCTCGCGACCAGCTGCGTCGCCGTCAACCACCAGCCCAGGCCCGTGCTTGACAGCCCTGCTCCCTTTCCCCTCCACCTTCATTTTCTCTCTCTCACTGCTCTCTCTCTCTGTTGTCTTGGGCGCCTCCATGGATGGCCTCCCGTAGCTCCGCTTCGTTGCGCTCGTCTCGTTGATGGTGGAGCAGCGACCAGCGCCTCGTCCCGCTCCTCGCTCGCGTTGACCCGCGACCACCCAGCGCTTGGGCCACCTCCCCTTGCTTTGTTGGTGGCGCTTGCCGTGTAAGATCCGGCCTGCGGCCTCTGCTCCACCGGTAGGCTTAGCCCATGGTGAGCCACCCAAGCCAGCACCCAGCAGATTTGACCCATGGCATGTTTTTTCTGGGCGAATTTGCTAAATATCTGTGCATGCATAATTACAGAAAAATGCCATCATATTAAAGTGCTAATAAGTAATTATCCATGCATCCAAATTAAACATATCAAACATGTAAGATGCTTAGAATTTCATCTAGTTTCACATTATGCCACTTTCATTCAGGTTTAAAATGTTTAAAATGTTGTTTGTTTAAATTTGCTTAAATGCCATGTTAAAATGATTTATTTCATAACTAAATAGCAGTAGCTAGGATTTTAATAAACTTTAGATGTAAATGGGGTGGAAAAATGCCTAGTTTAACATGGTGCACTTTATTTTCCTGTTTAACAACATTAAAATATGGTTTAGGGCAGAACAGTACCAATTTTGAAATATGCACATGAGGATTTTCCGGAATTGTTGTTTCTTATTTCCGGCCTCATTTAAACTTGCCTAAATAGTTAATTTACTTATGCTTCACCTCTTGCCATGTTTAACAACATTTAATATTGTTGAGTACCTAAGCGAGTGAACTAAATAACTTCGAATGTGGTGTTGTGTCAATATGCAACTCGTTGCATATTGAGCTCCATAACTTGTAGCATTGTTTGTTGCACTTTGCCATGCCATGCCTCATTAAACCGGACATGCATCATACTTGGTTGTGCAACATGCCATGATTATGTGATGGTTGTTTACTATGTTGTTTGTTTGCTTCTCTCGTTAACCGGTTTCGTTCGGAGTTGTGAGGATTAGATTCGACTACTTCGTTCATCTTCTTCATGGACTCGTTCTTCTTCCTAAGCGGGATTTGAGGCAAGATGACCGTCACCTTGGATCTCATTACTATCATTGCTATTCTAGTTACTTCATTCTATCGCTATGCTGCGTTACCTACCACTTCTTGCTCAAGCCTCCCAAATTGCCATGAACCTCTAACCTTTGTCACCCTCCTAGCAAACCATTGTTTGGCTATGTTACGCTTTTGCTCAGCCCTCTTATAGCGTTGCTAGCTGCGGTGAAGATGAAGATTGCTCCATGTTGGATTATGTTCATGTTGGGATATCACAATATCTCTTGTATATATATTAATGCATCTATATACTTGGTAAAGGGTGGAAGGCTCGGCCTTATGCAGTGTTTTGTTCCTCTTGCCGCCCTAGTTTCCGTCATATCGGTATTATGTTCCGGATTTTGCGTCCCAAGCGGTTGGGTGATTTATGGGACCCCATTGACTTCGCTTTGAATAAGACTCTTCGGCAAGGCCCAACATTGGTTTTACCATTTGCCTCACCTATTACCTTTTTCCTTGGGAGTCGCGCATCCCAAGGGTCATCTTTATTTAGCCCCGGGCCAATGCTTGTCTAAGTGTTGGTCAAACTAGAAACCACTTGCGGCGCCACCTCGGGAAACTTGGGGCTGGTTCTGGTTATGCGTCTTGCTCATCCGGTCGTGGCACGAGGCGAGATCTGTGGCTACTATCGGGATGTCGGCCTGTGCGGGAGGTCTTCTGGTCTTGTTTTATTCTTTGTCGAAATGTCTTGTGGCGGGATTCGAGGCGATCGGGTCTTCCGGGAGAAGGAATATCCCGTTGATCGCGAGAGCTTATCATGGGCTAAGTTGGGACACCTGCGGAGTTTAAACTTTCGAGAGCCGTGCCAGCGGTTATGTGGCAGATGGGAATTTGTTAATATCCGGTTGTAGTAAACTTGAAGTAAACTCTTCTAAAATACACCAACCGTGTATGCGTAACCGTGAGTGTCTCTTTTGGGGTTGATCGAGAGGAGAACACGGTTTTAAGGTTATGTCGGCGTAGCGGGAGTTGGGATCACTTCTTGATCATTACTAGTTGGCGACCGTTCCTTTGTTTTCTCTTCTCGCTCTCATTTGCGTATGTTAGCCACCATATATGTAGCGCTCTGCGCAACCTCACCACTTTACCCCTTCCTTTCCCATTAAGCTTTGCTAGTCTTGATACCCATGGTAATGGGATTCTTTGAGTCCTCGTGGCTCTGATTACTACAACAACGATTGCGGTACAGGTTATGCGATGATCATGGCGAGGCGATGTTTGCTTGTTTTGGAGTTCTCATACGCTTCTTCTTGATCGGGGATAGGTTCGGTCGGCGACTGGGCTAGCGAAGTGGATATTGTTTGAGTTTTTGTTTATGTTTCATCCGTAGTCGGATGTTGATCTTATATGTTGTATTGTTGTATTCATGTGACATTGTATGTATTGGATGTATCCCCACTATTATGTAATGTTGATGTAATGATATCCACCTTGCAAAAGCGTCTTCAAGATGCGCTTCTATCCTTAGTGGGACCTTTGAGTTCCTTTAGGCTAGGGTCGCATCTTGGGCGTGACAAGTTGGTATCGAGCCTCGACCGACCATAGGAGCCCCTTGTTTGTTGGCATTTGTTGAGTCTAGAAGAAAACTATTTTGAGTCTTAGGATTATATATATCGGGAGTAGGATTCTTTTTACTCCTCGGTCCCTTCATCGCTTTGGTGAGGCCTCGGCGTAGATGTTTTGTCTTTCCTCTCCACAAATTTCATGAAATTTATTTAGGATCAGCGGGTATCTTGGGACCGTTCCGATAGTCTTGTGGCGAGAACATTGTTCTTGGTGCCTCGACATTTAGGGGTTGTGGCGGTGTCGGGAGTTGAGCTCCAGGTGTTGTCGTCACAATTTTATCGTTGCGATTCTGGAATACGAGTTTTGCCAACATCGAAAATCTCTTTTATGCAGTTGTTGGTGAGATAACCTCGGCGCCAACCGATCTTTGGGGAGTTGGGAGTATTGCCATAACTTCGTATAACGGATGCTTTTGAAGGTTGAGGTACCGATTTCGAAGGTTTCTTGGTTATGTGTTGACGGATGGATCAATTGGATCTAGGTATTGTTAGTTTGGGTGATATATTTTGTGTCCCTGTATCCCCAACACAGATTGCATAACCAGAAAGTTTCGGGAGTTTATAGTGGGTATTCAAGTAGCTCCTAGAATATCTTTCCGGCGGATGCATGATATGAGATTGGGTAAATCTCTATCATATGTATTTATTCGACTTGATACGCAAGCCAAATCCTTTGTTTTGTTTTATTTGTGGTATTGAGTTGCTTGAAGTCAAATGTTGAATCCATACCTTTCCTAAGCGGTGTTCTCATATTGCTATATGAATACTAATCATTCTTGATCATTGAGGTCGTCATGTTAATTCTTTTCTAACGGCGTGCTTCTCTTTAAGTGGATCCGATCATTTCAACATTTGCGAGGTCAATTCTTAGTTTTCTCGGCGGTGTTTGTTTCATCCATCCCAAGTTGTCTTTGTTTTCCGCCCTCCACCCTTTTTCGCAAGGACTTATATATTTTAATCAAGTATCCATTTATTCATGTGAAGTCTCTTCACTCTTTTCAATCAATGTTACGATCGGTGATCCCTCATGAAGATGCTCAACAGCTCCAAGTTCATCATCCTTCATTGTTGTTTCTTCTCCGGTGGATCCAATTCAAGCTTTCGATATTCATCATATTCCTTTCCTCGTTTCTAATGATTTCTCATGCCGATGCACCTCTTAATCATTCACTTCTTCCTATTCATTTGTTCTGGAGTGCTGAAAATATCTCACAAGACTTGTGTTTCCATTCTCAATCCGTTCAAGATATTTCGAGGGTGTTATCTCATTCAAGCCATTTAATTCAACCGGTGCAAGCCATTTATCTCATTCCTTATTTTCTTTATGGTTGTGTCCTATTTCTCCACAAAGCTTGTATGCACAAGGTTTCTTCATATCTTTTCCATAAGGCCTCAACACGGGACACAAGCCAAGACTTTAACAAAGTCCATAAATTCCTTCAAGTGGTTACTCCTTGCCATCCATTGATGGTTTGGTACATCTTCTACCAGGTAGCAGCACCTCTTTCAAAGCTTTGAAGAGCATCTTTGGGTCATATACTTTCAGCTATAGTGTTATTCTTCATATGATCTTCCATGTTCTCAATCCATCGGTCATCTCCAATTTACTCATCGGTCCGGAAAATACAGGCTCATCTCCATTCTTCCTCTAGGGTCCATGGGATTGGGGTGGGATAAGAGAGATCGAGAGGATGCACACAATACAAACAAAAGTTTTGAAAAGACAGGTTTTATTGTGGCTGTCGGAAAAACATCAAACAAATGACAGCTCACAATAAATCGCATCTAACGAAGGTATATAAGCTGGGGTATGGTCTTCTAAAGGTCGATGTCGTCAAACTCTTCAAGTCTTGTTCATGTCTCCGATGGCTTCTTCGATCATGCTTGTCCTTCTAAAATTCTTTTGCTAGATCATCTCTGTTGGCCGAAATCTCGCGTGGCGTCCTTTAATATTTACGGAGTTGCATTCCAAACTCCTGGGTTTCATCATCCTCGACATGGACCATGGTCGACTGTCCTTGAGTTCTGACAAATCTTTGATGTCTCAAGGTTTGGATCCTCTAGCAGCTACTTTAATCTTACGGGACTGGGTTCTTCACGAACTGCTTCCTTCTCAAATCTGACTTCTGCAGATCCACCTAAACTTCTTGATGTAATACTCCAGATCTGGTGATGCACCAGCTATGTTAAAACTGCATGCTTGACGGCGGATGCTCCTTCAGCCTTCTACCATCCAATTCTTCCATGCATCTGCAGCTTAACTCCGCATGGTGACAATAGCATAAGCGGTTAACAACATCATGGATTGCCATGTTTTTGCTCTTGTCATTTCCATGAACTACCATTCCATAGTTGATATCTCCTGCCTTAGGGTTTCCTTGACAAAAACTTTGAGTTTTTAACTCTCTCCATGCTCCGGTCTTACTCCAATACACCTTAATCTCGGGTATTGATAACTTCCATAGTCAGTCAAATTCCATAAGCGTAACCTTCCTAGGTCATAAAAATCTGGAAATTCTTCATATTCTCCTAGTCTTCGAAGTCTTTATCTGTCGTAGTTTCCATCATTATAATGCTCGGTAAAATCCTCTTCATTCCGAAGTGGTCTTAGTTGTCCGATATCTGGTACTCCTTGGAGTGGTCTCATCAGTCGAATCTTCGAGGGGTCAAAAGGGGAAAAGGGTATAGTCTCACTAAAGGGATATTTTAATAAGCTTAGAAGAAGAGGTAAAGATCTTTTCAAAATGAAGTTGTAGAAAAAAAACTTTCATATGGGCTTGCCGTTTCTAGGGTCCGTCCTCGGTCAACATGTGCTCTGGTACCATCTTGTAGCGACCCGACCGAATGGATCAAGTCTCGTGGCAAGTGTCATCCACGGATCGGTATCTTTGACACACACGGTACTCGAGGATTTATAACGAGAGGTAAATCACATGTATAAATAACGTAAATACTATTACCTCAATCCAAATAGCGGAAGTAACAAGGTTGTGGATTCCCATCAACACCAACGGCAAAGTTGAGTGTAGAAATCGTAACCCTAACGTATCACTTACTAAATCGTAAGATCACGCAACATGATACGTTGCAGCCACAAAGGTAAGTACATTGAATGTCTTGGCAAATTCACCTTGTAGAGCAATGCTGAAATATGGCTATGACTACATGCATATTTGGATGGTGGAAAAGCTCTATGGTTATAAGGGTTTCTTGAAAAGCCAATTTTCCCTCTGCAAAGGAATAAATTTATTTAACTATCATGGTGGTTGTTAAACATTGAGAATGGTTGACAGCATCCTCATTCCCAATTAAAAGTACTCATTAACAACCCAACAATATTAATTAGAGTAACATGATGAGATTCACATGATAATCCAAGTACTAGATACTCAAGATGTCCATAACAGGGACACGGCTAACCATGATTAGTTTATACACTCTGCGAGGTTTGTGCACTTTTCCCCACAAGACTCGATCGCCTCCGTTTGATTTCTCGCTTTTCATGGTGTTTGAGAAATGGAT
This sequence comes from Aegilops longissima, assembly GCA_021605205.1. NCBI lineage: Eukaryota > Viridiplantae > Streptophyta > Magnoliopsida > Poales > Poaceae > Aegilops > Aegilops longissima. The sequence continues at coordinate 19,189 of JAHIAM010004776.1, forward strand.
GACGAGACATAGTCTTTCGAAGCGCTAGCACCTTACGTTTGGGTAGGTACCAACCTACTACCCCTACATCGGCTAGTCTACCGTAAGAGTTCGCACAACAGTCAACTATGCTAGAGCCCATAGTAGCATGTGGCTGCACGGAAGTTTCTAGCATGAATAATCTCATGATCCCTTTGAGCACTGGGTGGCGGTCAGAAGAAATCTGAGCAAGTCTGATGGAAACCAGGTGCCTCAATCCACCCGGATGTGTGTTTAAGTTGCCACCTTAAATAAACCATTAATTAACAATCTCACGTCGTCATGGAATACACTCACCCAATCCCGTCTACTAGCATAGCATGGCATAGTAAGCAAACGTAGAAGTAACTCCCAAGGGTTTGAAAATAAATCAGGTAATAGGTAATACCTCAAACTACTTCCCAAAACCCACAATTTAATTAGATCCTAATCATGCAATGTTTGAGGATTGATCTAATGCAATAAAAACTGGGTATGAAAAGGGATATGATCAAAGTGTGAACTTGCCTGCAATGTTGATGAAGATGATTCGCACTCAAAACTCTTGATAGTTCTACTCGTCACCTCGGTCAATCTAACGTAAGCAAGCAATAGTAGCCACACATAAGCAATCACTCAAAACATCGGACCAAGCAGAGAAAGCGATTAGGAGAACATCAAAACCAAGCAAATAACTCTTGCAACATAAAACAATTTCTAACAGTACCACAATTATGTGAATTTGGCCTTATCAGAAAGTTTATGTCAAGAGCTTTAATTTACAAAAGAATCAACTAAATCAGATTCTGAAAATCAAGTTATGATCAAACAAAGTTCAAATTCAAATCTGATCTAATTCAAATTTTAAACTTTCAAAAACATGTTTGAGTTGGATTACTGGATAGAGGGGATCATAACGAAGAAGTGGGCGTTGGTTACGTGGGATTTGGACTAACGAGTAAAAAGTTGTGAGGGTTTGAAAACCAGGGGCTATTTTGTAAATAAATACTACAAATAGGTCCCTGGAAAGAAAATAAAAAGAAAAACTTCTTTGAGCGTTAGTTGTCGAGCGCTAACCGATGAAAACCGTTCCTGCTGAACCTAACCTAATGAGCGTTCTCTAAATAGCTAATAAGAAAATGGTTTTATAAAAAAAGCGAAAGCGAAAACCGGTCGGTTTATTGCAGTTCGGCGGTTCGGCAAACCGTCAGTCAGCAAAACCGGCGGGATCCGGCAGCTAAGGTGTGTCCGGTGAGTCCGGTGAGCAGCGATGGATGGCTCCGTGGCGAGGCGTCTGCGGCCAGTGAAGTGCTGGCAGGCGGCTACTCGGCGTCGTGGGAGGTGGTGAAAAACGCAGGGTGGCCTGAGCAATGGCGGCGGCTTTACGCCGGCCGGCCTAACCGATAATGGCGGTGTGGATCTGGATCGGCGGCCAGGACCAGGGGTCCCATGGTATGCTAAAGAGGCGGGGGAGGCGGTGCTTTGGGAAAGGGGCATGAGAGGAGGAGTCCGGTGGGGAGGCGCCTCCGTGAACCGTGTGATGGCGGACTCCCTTTGGAGTCGATCATGTGAGGTGGCCAGGTGGTGGTGGTACACTGCTTTGGCTGGGTTGGGCAGGCCAGGTCGAAGCTTTTTGTAAATTCGGACAAACAAAATAAATAAAACCAAATAAACAAAAAAATATTATATAGGCATATATTTTATCAAAATTTTCAGAAAAAGATTTCCTACATGATGAACATTATTCTAGCTTCAAATAAAATACACAAAAATTCAAATAAAGCAAAAGTGCTACGCTCTAATAAAATCAACAAAATCATTTTAAAAATACCAAAATTAATTCAAATTTATTTATAACCATTTTTTACGATGTAGGAATCATGTTACCCTATTTTCCATATATTTTATTTTTAGAGAAAAATAATTTGAATAAAACTCAAATAACTCCAAATTGAAAATAAATTCAAAAGAACTTTGAATTTAATTCTTTGAAACTCCCAACTCATATTTCATATGTTTTGAAGAAGTCATTTTATCTTAAGCTCGTGAAAATCATTGAGTTGCATAAAGTTCGAATTGGAAATATTTTCCAAATGAAATTCAAATATTTTCAACACCTTGTTATTTAAATAAATGGAAGAAGTCATGTCATCTTCTCTCCAGGGTTTTGTGGTGAAAAGAATTTGAATTCATGAAGATCAGAAAAGAAAATGAAAGTTTGGGAAAGTCCTTTTATTCCCTCTCATTTAACTTTCAAAAAGGTTTCGAATTTCACTCAATCAATCAAACAATCAATCAACTCTATCTATTTATTATAACATTCCAAAATTTAGAATTTTGGGATGTTACAATGTTAACAAACATAGAAGATTAAAAGATGGTTGAGTTTGTGGACTTGCCAAAAGGCTCCAATATACCACCCTTCTGAAAATATGATGAATTGTAGTTGCAAAGTTGGTGAGGACATACTTTTTGGTTTTCGATAAAGTTTATGCCTTTTACTTTCGATGTTGTGATGAATTGTTACTTGCTCATGAGAACTTATATGATAGATCATTATAACAAACTTTGTTGGTATTATAATAATAAGCATGATGCTACTATATACGTATTTTGTTTTATCGACACTCTCTCTCTCTAACCATGTGGACATGATTTTCGATATCGGCTTTCTCTTGAGGACAAACAAGCTCTAAGCTTGGGGAGTTGATCGTCCATTTGCATCATGTTTTCCTATTGTTATTTATAATGTTTTATGCATAATAATTCTTTATGGAGTAATTCTAATGCCTTTTCTCTCATAATATACAAGGTTTACACAAGAGGAGAATCGGTAGCTAAATTCGGACTGAAAAAGCTACGTCGAGATACCTATTTTGCACATCTCCAAATGAGCTGAAAATTTACGGAGAATTATTTTGGAATATATAAAAACTACTGGAGCAAATAACTACTAGAGGGCTGCCTAGTGCCCACAAGACACCAGGCGTGCCAAGCCCCTGGGCATACAGTGTGTGGTGAGCATTGTCGGGGTTTAGAGGCGACATATGCGAAAGGATGGCTTATCATGGTGGGAGCTAGTAAGGCGTCACGGTGCTGAAGCGGGATAATCGTGAACCACGAGCGTTGGCGCAATTTACCTAGGGTCAGGGCTCTCCTAGGTGATAACACCTAGTCTGCTCTCAGGGGTCTCCATGATCACTAACTCAACAAGTGACTACAAGTCTTTGTTGAGCTGTTTGGCTAGAGGAGGAAGAAGGGCGGGGCTAGCTCTACTCCACCCTCTCGTGGTGTGTGTAGTATCTCGAGGCTGAACCCTTTGCATGGGTGCCACAGGGGGTTATATAGGCCTACCCCAGGTACAATAATGTCTGGTCAGTGGTAGGACCCGGTGTCGGTGTCTCTAGTCGCGGCTTCTCCGCTTGGCTATCTCGTCTTAGCCGACAGGCCGCTCCGCTTGTTGGCGGGTTTTGCAACTTCTTAATCTTTGTAGTCATGCGTGATGATGTGTGCTTTGTTGGGGGGCGTGGCTACTGATCCCTTCCGCTGGTGGGCGTTCACTGTAGCCACTCCCGTTGTCGGATCACGGTTAAGCAAAACCCTCAAAATACGAACACTAGGGTGCCGCGAAGTTCTCCCCTACCGATCCATGTCCTAGCTTGCTAAGATCTCAAGAAGCGAACTCGGCGAACTCACAACACAAGGGACACAAGATTTATCTTTGGTTCGGGCCATCGTTGTGGTGTAATACCCTACTCCAGTGTGGTGGTGGTGGTGGATTGCCTCTTGGGCTGATGATGAACAATAGAAGGGGAAGATGTCACGCCCAATATGCGACCCTATCCAAAAGGAACTCGACGGTCCCACCAAGGATAGACCCGCATATTGAAACGCTTTTGCAAGGTGGATATCATTACATCAACATTACATAATACATAGGGATACATACATAAGGCACAAATGCCACAATAATACATCAACATCATATACAAGATCAACATCCGACTACGGATGAAACATAACGAAACTCAAGCGACATCCACCCTGCTAGCCGGGCTGCCGACTGGAACCTATCCCTGATCGAAGAAGCGAAGAAGAAACTCCAAGACAAGCAAACATCACTCTCACGTCATGATCGCCATAAACCTGCACACTGGTTGGTGATGTAATGTCTGTGAGCCACGAGGACTCGACAATCCCATTACCATGGGTATCAAGACTAGCAAAGCAATGGGAAAGGAAGGGATAAAGTGGTGAGGTTGCAGCAGCGACTAAGCATATATGGTGGCTAACATACGCAAATGAGGCGAGAAGAGAAACAAAGGCAGTCGTCAACTAGTAATGATCAAGAAGTGATCACGAACCCCTACTTCGTCGGACATAACCCGAAACCGTGTTCTCCTCTCGATCAACCCGAAAAAGACACTCACAGTTACACACGGTTGGTGTATTTTAGAAGAGTTTGCTTCAAGTATACTACAACGGATATTAACAAATTCCCATCGCCACATAACCGTGGGCACGGCTCTCGAAAGTTTATACCACAAGGGTGTCCCAACAACCCATGATAAGCTCTCGCGATCAATGAAGGATATTCCTTCTCCCGGAAGACCGATCAGTCTCGGAATCCGGCTACAAGACATTCGACAGCAATAAAACAAGACCAGCAAAGCCGCCGGATGTCGACAAATCCCGATAGAATCGTGCGTACCTCGTTCTCGGGGCACACGGATAAGTCAAGCTACGAGTAAAACCAAGCCTCGAGTTTCCCGTGGTGGCCCTTGATCTGCTCGGTTCGGACCAACACTCGAAGAACACTGGCGGGGGGCTAAAATAAAGATGACCCTCGGGCTCAAAACCCAAGGGAAAAAGGGCATAGGTGAGGCAAATGGTAAAACCAATGTTGGGCCTTCTTTGGAGAGTCTTATTCAAGCGAACTGTCAAGGGGTCCCATAAATCACCCGACCGCGTTAGGGGCGCAAAATCCGGGAACATAATACCGATATGGCGGAAACTAGGGCGGCAAGAGTGGAACAAAACACCGGGCATAGGGCAGGCCTTCCACCCTTTACCAAGTATATAGATGCATTAATAATATATGATATATTGTGATATCCCAACAAGTAAACATGTTCCAACAAGGAACAACATCTCCATGTTCAACAAGGAACAAACTTCATCTTCACTGCAACTAACAACATAATAAGAGGGGCTGAGCAAGCGGTAACATAGCCAAACAACGGTTTGCATAGGAAGGGTGACAACGAGTTAGAGGTTCATGGCAATTTGGGATGGCTTAATAAGCAGGTAATAGGTAGCGCAACATAGCGATAGAAGCGAAGCAACTAGCATAGCAATGATAGTAGTGAGATCCGAGGTAGCGGTCATCTTGCCTGAAATCCCGCTAGGAAGAAGAAGCGAGTCCATGAAGAAGATGAGCGGATGAAGCCAACCAAAGCGTGAGCGAGCGAGTCCTCACGATCATAGCGAAACAAGAACTAACAAGAAGAAGCAAACCACAAGGTAAACACACCACACATGAACAAGACATGATGCACAACAAACATGATGCATGACAAGACTACATGAAGCTACTCATGGCAAGAGATGGTGCAAACAAGAGCAACACATCAAAGCAAGTTTAAATGAGGCGGAAACAACATATAACAATTCGGTAAGTCCTCATATACAAATTTCGAAATTGGTCCAGAACTGATTAAACCTTATGTTCAAGTTGTTAAACAGCAAGTTAAAATACACCACGATGATCTACGAAATTCTAGTCAAGTTACATATAAAGTTCATTAGATTAAGACTCTGACCTAGAAGATATGAGCAAAACAAGTTAAACATGACATTAATGCAAAATGCATACAAACATCAAGCAAACACCTCAAAACAAGGATGCAACATGATAATATGAAACTATATGCAAAATCAAGCAAGTTTCATATAGATCACACTCAAAAGCGAACAGCGGTTGCAACACATACACCCTATACAAGTCATGACAACAATCGACCAAAACAGCAACTAGGCATATTGCAAGCATCAAAACAACATGCTATAGCATCTCATCATAATAACAAAAGGCATGGGCATGATTTACAGGTAAAGCATGACAAAAATGAACACTGAGCTAACTCCGAAATCACTAGAACATGCTCAAAATGACATGGCAAGATTGCAAATAATAACAGTTTAGGACTTTAGCGAAATAACATCGAGGTTGCAATGTTTAGAGCTATCAAACAACATGTTACAGGAACTTATCATGGCAAACAAAGGCATGGCATGATTCTACTCAAAGCATAGATCAAAAGTCCCTATCTGACCATAAGCCAAAAGGATCGAGGAAGATATGATGGCACCCATGTAAACATGGCAAGTTATATTACAGATTCATACATGGCAGGAACAACAATAAGTAGGCATGTTGGTGAGCTTGAACCCCTCACCACAGAGCAATACATGGCATGGCAAGGCAACTAACAGTAAGAATACATGGCATAGAAGCTATACATGGCAAGAATAACATTCAACTACAACAACCTTGGCAAAATTGAATAACATGTAAACAACCTGCCAGGAAACATTTTATAGCAAAAGTAGAGCTCGATTAACTCAAGCTATGGCACTCCATAATTGCAAAAAAGGGCATGGATGGATAGAGCAAGACATGTATAACAAAACATCCTTACTGAAGTATCTCAAAATATGCATGGATCTCTCTGTAGCATCAAGTTAACATGGCATAAAAATATCAGCAGAACAGGGCTGAAATCAGCGACATCATGAAGCCTAGTTTGCATACTTGTGCTAGTCACCACAGAGATCACAAAAATACATGGCATACACCCCTGGAAAGATGGCATGGCATATTACAAAACACATGTAGGACTCAAGTTCATAGGGTGCACACATCAATCATGGCAAAAATGGCAAAAGTGCAAGTTCTGTTAAGAAACAGAAACTAACATCACATAGCACTTTCCTAACAGCATTTTGGGCATCAAGATGAGCTCAAATGAAAATGATGCAATGAGATGAAATGATCTACTCTTCGAGCCGAACATTTCGACATATTACCGCACAAAAGCAGACTACGGATGCAGATATATGATGCGGCGAAAATGCATGAAAATATTAGCAGATTCAGGACTTAGACGAATTTGAAGTCAACCGTGGGCACATGAACCGAGATCGCCGGGCTTCATGAGGAGGCAGGCGGGTCGAAGGGGCTCGCCGGGCACCTGAGAGCGGATCCTTGGCGGGGCGCCCGGATCCGGCCGATGGAGCTGCCAGCAGGCGGCCAGGCTCCGGCTCGCCGGCCATGGCGAGGGCAGGCGGGAGTGCCAGCCGAGCCACAGCAGGCCATGAGGCCCAGACAGGCGGAGGCGATGGCGAGTCTTGGATGGCGAGGCTCGCCCGGGCTCGGCCCTTGTATGGAGGCCGAGGAGGCCAGTGGACAGGCGGCGGGCGGGCAGGCGAGCCGGCCTCGGGCGCCGAACAGCAGCCTTGAGGAGAGAGAGGAGGGACACGTGGCGGCCCAGAGGTGGTCTGTGCCAGTGGCAGGGGTGTCAGTGATGTCAGCGGACATGTCCGGGTCGGTGAGGCGATTTTTAGGGTTTGAGAGGATTGGACTGCGATTTTGGAGGGAGGTGTATATATAGGTAGAGGAGCTAGGAGAGTCCAAATGAGGTGCGGTTTTTGGCCCCTTGATCGTGATCGAGCGACCGAGAGCATGGATGGGAGTTAGATGGGTTTTGGGCCACTTTGGAAGGGTGTTGGGCTGCACACAAAGAGGCTTTTGCGGTTACCGGTTAACGTTGGGGTATAAACGAACTCCAAATGGCACGAAACTTGTGAGGCGGTCTACGGTGCTATACCAAGGCGCTTGACAAACCTCGGGCCATTCGAGAAAGTTTAACACCGCTTTACGAAAAGAGGTAAAAGAGGCGGCAAGGGAGACATAGGAGTGCGGATTGGAAAAGCGGACAGCGGGAAAATGCCGGATGCATGAGGCGAACACGTATGCAAATCGATGCACATGAGGACATGAGATGAAATGCATAATATGACATGGCAAAGTGCAACACGCAAGCACATGACATAGCAACGACAGCGAATATAAGCTGGCGGACACTGGCGCATCGAATCCAGGCGTTACAACACTCCTCCACTAACAAGAGATCTCGTCTCGAGATCTTAGGACGAACGAAAGGAAAAAGGGAGAGGTGAAACAAGAACTCAAGATAAAGCAGCAAAGAATCGAGAGCACTCGAGAAGAAGAGAGGAATAGCGAGAATGGCGAGAATCAAAGCTCCGGAATCGGATAGACTATGAAACCACTCGTTCTAACGAGTGGTTAGAATGAAAAAAGCGAATAAGACTAAAAGGATTTAGGCAGCACTCCGACTAAAAATGGAATGATTGAACATGAAGTTGAGAAGGCGGAATGATACTTGCGAGGAGACGACACAATGCCTCGGAAGAATTGAAAGAGTTGAAAGAAAATAACGGAGAAGAAAATGACAACTTATGCCACGAATGAAATTGAAAGCAACCTTACAAGAAAAGGATTGAGCGGAGTTGTTGGAAATTCAACAACAAAAGAATAAGCTTGTTGTGGACTTATAGGTAACATCTCAAGATCATAAGGTGATAACCGGCCACAAACGAAAATGATTGGATAGCTGAGAAGAACGAAGAAATGCAAAACTTCATTTCAAAAGGATATGGAGAATTAATTGCACTTTGATATGCAAGAAGAAAGATACTTGAGATCCTCCAAAAGAACATAGATGAACTCTTGAAGAATGAATTAAATCCTGAAGAACCACCATGAAGAACTCCGGTAAACCAAAGAATGATGAGATAAAATTGAAGGATGAAAGAATAAGGTTAAAGCTTTGCGATGATTTAGACGGAGGTTCCGACGAAAAGACCAAGGAAATTTGAACTCCGGAAAAGAAAAGATGAAACACTTGAAACTAGAATTTATTCAACAAGAACAAACTCTGAAGAAAGGGATTAAACTCTTTGAGGAAATAAGAATAAGATTTATTGTATGCTTATCCTTCATCAAATTAAATTGATGACCAACAATGGATTTTGCATAATACTTATTCTTCTTGAGAAAGAATTGAGAAGTGACATGTACTTAAACTTGAGAAGGTCTTCATGAACCACGGTAGAGTTGAAAAGAAACGAATGGATTAAAATGATAAACAAGGAAAAAGAATCTTGAGCGAACCACCGTAAGAAATGAAAATGAGCGAGGAGAAGAGCGAATGCGCGGAAAGAATTAGAAAAGGGCGAAGATACTTGAGGAATTAAAATGCAAGAGGAGATCGCGAACGATAGAAGAATACTTGAGCGAAGCACGGAAGAATATTGGGGCGAGCGAAAGAGCACAGATATAGAATAATTGGAAAGCGACTTTGAAAACTTGGAGCGAAGAAATCTTCGAAAAGATGGCCTCGGATGATTGAGAGAAAGCAACTCCTGAAATACTTGGATGGATGAAAAGAATTTGCATGACTTCGAAACAAATAGATAGGCTAACATCGAGCTAGCACCATGAATCTCCGGAGAAGCGGACAAGATTTAAGAGAAAAATCTCTGACGGTCTTCAAATGTTGAGAATAATGACGAGAACCACCATGCAGAATCGTTGAGGTACTCCGGAGAATGAAATACAAAGAGGTTGAGCCAACAATGAAATGATTTGAAATTGATCTTGGAAAAGGCATGTGTTGATGGAATCCATTCTTATATCACGCTTGAAAAGAATTGAGAATAACTCGGGAATTAGAAGAGTCGGGTAAGATCACAGGGAAAAGACACGTGGGTTAGGGCCCACTAAAAGAAAACACCGTTGGAAAGGGATGTTGAACCGATAGATGATGCCGGAAGAACTGAAATATTTGAATGAGGTGACAATCTCGAATTAATTGCAACCTGAGACGAATCTCTGAGATGTCTTGAACTCGGAATGATAAACTGGCGAAGCGAGCGAGCAAATGGAAATGTTGAGCTAAGGGAAGAATCGATCGACAACGAAAAACTTGAATTGGATCCACGGAGAAGAAAAGAGATGAAGAATGTTCACGAGGCGAGAATTCACGGTTGAAATAATTGAGGAAAAGGCGAAGAGGTTCATACGAATGAGATAGCTGGTGAAACAGACTCAAACTCGAGAAGAAGAAAAAAAGGGTGGGGCGGGAAAACAAAGGCAACTTGGAAGGGAAGCAGCGAATATCTTGAAGAAAACACCAGATTAAAATCATTGAGGAGAGAGCAAAAACTTCCACGGCGGGATGGATACTCGATTACGGACTACGGTTCCGAGAAGAAGAAGGGTGGCGGGTGGGAAAAGAAAACAGAGAGGATTGAACTCAAAGATGAAGAGGTTGAGTCGACTTGACGAGAAATGCACGGATGAAAAGAGCTGAGGAACAACTACGGAAAAACCAAGCTGCGTGATCCTAAAGAAAAATTTGAAGGGAAGAGGTAATTCAAAACACCTCGTCAAGATTCCTTACGAGGAAGCGGCGAAGGGGCAGAGGAGTAAAAAAAATTCCTACTCTCGATATAAATAGACTCGAAAAGTTTTCTTCTAGACTCAACAACAGCCAAACTACACGATCAATCAAGGGGCTCTAGGAATTGATTCGAGGCTACGATACCAACTTGTCACGCCCAATATCGACCCTATCCAAAAGGAACTCAGCGGTCCCACTGAGGATAGACCGCATATTGAAGCGCTTTTTGCAAGGTGGATATCATTACATCAACATTACATAATATATAGGGATACATACATAAGGCACAAATGCCACAATAATACATCGACATCATATACAAGATCAACATCAGACTACGGATGAAACATAAACGAAACTCAAGCGACATCCACCACTGCTAGCCAGGCTGCCGACACAGAACCTATCCCTGATCGAAGAAGCGGAAGAAGAAACTCCAAGACAAGCAAACATCGCTCTCACGTCATGATCGCCATAAACCTGTACACAAGCTGGTGGTGTAGTAATCTGTGAGCCACGAGGACTCGGCAATCCCATTACCATGGGTATCAAGACTAACAAAGCTTAATGGGAAAGGAAGGGATAAAGTGGTGAGGTTGCAGCGCGACTAAGCATATATGGTGGCTAACATCGCAAATGAGGCGAGAGAGAAACAAAGAGCAGTGCGTCAACTAGTAATGATCAAGAAGTGATCCTGAACCCCTACTTCGTCGAGACATAACCCGAAACCGTGTTCTCCTCTCGATCAACCCGAAAAGAGACACTCACGGTTACACACGGTTGGTGTAATTTAGAAGAGTTTGCTTCAAGTATACTACAACGGATATTAACAAATTCCCATCTTCCACATAACATGGCACGGCTCTCGAAAGTTTATACCCTGCGGGGTGTCCCAACAGCCCATGATAAGCTCTCGCGATCAGCGATATATTCCTTCTCCCGGGAAGACCGATCAGTCTCGGAATCCGGCTACAAGACATTTAACAGACAATAAAACAAGACCAGCAAAGCCGCCGGATGTGCCGACAAATCCCGATAGAGCTGCGTGCGTACCTGGTTTCGCTGAGCACACGGATAAGTCAAGCTACGAGTAAAACCAAGCCTCGAGTTTCCCGTGGTGGCCCCTGATCTTCTCGGTTGGACCAACACTCGAAGAACCTTGGCCGGGGGCTAAAATAAAAGATGACCCTCGGGCTCCGAAACCCAAGGGAAAAAGGGCATAGGTGAGGCAAATGGTAAAACCAATGTTGGGCCTTCTTTGGAGAGTCTTATTCAAAGCAAAGCTGTCAAGGGGTCCCATAAATCACCCGACCCGCGTTAGGGGCGGAAAATCCGGGAACATAATACCGATATAGCGGAAACTAGGGCGGCAAAGCGGAACAAAACACCAGGCATAAGGCCGAGCCTTCCACCCTTTACCAAGTATATAGATGCATTAATAATATAAGATATATTGTGATATCCCAACAAGTAAACATGTTCCAACAAGGAACAACATCTCCATGTTCAACAAGGAACAAACTTCATCTTCACCAACTAACAACGCGCAATAAGAGGGGCTGAGCAAAAGCGGTAACATAGCCAAACAACGGTTTGCATAGGAAGGTCTAGCGAGTTAGAGGTTCATGGCAATTTGGGATGGCTTGATAAGCGGTAATAAGTAGCGCAGCATAGCGATAGAAACGAAGCAACTAGCATAGCAATGATAGTAGTGAGATCCGGGGTAGCGGTCATCTTGCCTGAAATCCGCTAGGAAGAAGAACGAGTCCATGAAGAAGATGAGCGGATGAAGCCGAACCAAGCGTGAAGCGAGCGAGTCCTCACGATCGCCATAGCGAAACGAGGAACTAACAAGAAGAAGCACACAACAAGGTAAACACACACACATGAACAAGACATGATGCACAACAAACATGATGCATGACAAGACTACATGAAGCTACTCATGGCAAGAGATGGTGCAAACAAGAGCAACACATCAAAGCAAGTTTAAATGAGGCGGAAACAACATATAACAATTCGGTAAGTCCTCATATGCAAATTTCGAAATTGGTCCAGAACTGATTAAACCTTATGTTCAAGTTGTTAAACAGCAAGTTAAAATGCACCACGATGATCTACGAAATTCTAGTCAAGTTACATATAAAGTTCATTAGATTGAACTCGGCCTAGAAGATATGAGCAAAACAAGTTAAGCATGACATTGATGCAAAATGCATACAAACATCAAGCAAACACCTCAAAACAAGGATGCAACATGATAATATGAAACTATATGCAAAATCAAGCAAGTTTCATATAGAGCACACTCAAAATGGAACAGCAGTGCAACACATACACCCTATACAAGTCATGACAACAATCTGACCAAAACAGCAACTAGGCATATTGCAAGCATCAAAACAACATGCTACAGCATCTCATCATAATAACAAAAGCATGGGCATGATTTACAGGTAAAGCATGACAAAACATGAACAACTGAGCTATCTCCAGAAATCACTAGAACATGCTCAAAATGACATGGCAAGATTGCAAATAATAACGAGTTTGAGACTTTAGCGAGAAATAACATCGAGGTTGCAATGTTTAGAGCTATCAAACAACATGTTACAGGAACTTATCATGGCAAACAAAGGCATGGCATGATTCTACTCAAAACATAGATCAAAGTCCCTTACTGACCATAAGCCAAAAGGAT
>JAHIAM010004777.1:0-45783 GCA_021605205.1 Aegilops longissima
TCTTGAAACTAAACTCCTGCTTAGGGGTATACAGGGAGCTTCTTTGGGCTCGAGTTATACTTCCCTGCCCATACTTCCTCTTGCGGTTCTCAATTTCTGCTGCTTTCCATCAATCATGAGGCGCGGTCTACCAACTCTGGTAGTTATTGAAACTTGCTACCATCAAGCTGCATGCTTAATTCATCATTCAGTCCTTCGAAACTTCTCTGCTTAGCTGCATCATGTAGCGTCATCAGGGCATAACGTGCTAACTTACTAAAATCATCCACATCTTGTATGATCCTTCCTCCTTGGCGTAAATTGCGAAACTCACGCTTCTTCATGGCCATAGCTCCTGCTGAGACATGGGCGGTGCGGAAAGCTTCTGAAACTGATCCCATGTGGCGGTGTCTCTGAGGGTAAGTGGCTGTAAAATTCTCCCACCATGCTGCTGCGGGTCCTTCAAGCTGGTGTGCAGCAAACTTCACCTTTTCTCCATCTGTACATCCTGCGGTGGTCAACTCCCTCCCTACCTTACGGAGCCAATCATACACTACTATCGGCTCGGTGCTCTTGGAAAACACCGGCGGATTCAGCCTAAGAAGCGAGTCAAGTGATCCGCGGTGGTGGTGGTGGTGGGTTGTTGTTATTGTTGTTGCCTTGGTTACTGTACCAATGTTTGGATCAAAGTGTTACTGCTGCTGAATCAAGCTGGGTGATCTCTGGCGGGAAAACAAACCGGGTCGCGTCTCGGAGGCATCGATGGGTTTAGAAAAGGCGAAATTAAGAATAGAGTGAGGTCTAAGGAGAAAACACTACCCAAATGCACATGAGCAAATGCACACAAAATCACTTCATTCACTTCAAACAAAGGGCTTACAACGATCTAACTATCATAAAAGTCGTGTACCATAATGTTACATGGAGGTAATACTACTAATATGTGGGGTCATCTACTAATTTGAACGGTGGAAGACTCCATGATATGCTGCTCGACCGTCTTCAAAGTCGGGTTCACTTGGATCCGAATCGGTGTAAATCGATGATGATGTAGTTGCTCGGACAGCCGGCGTACTTGTCTTCATTCTTGAGCCAATTTCTTCTTGAGTTCTTCAATCTCACACTTAAGATCGTTATTGTGTCTTGCTATAGCTACGATCTCGTCCATGTAGTCCTTACGTGTAGACTTTAGTTCTCCTTCAAGTTCGATGATCCTTCCCTTTGCATTCTTCAACTCTATCATATCATTGCGCATCTGGTTCTCCTGGCGTCGAATGTGCTGGTTTAACTCCTCGATGAAAGCTGCAATGGATCGGTCCTTCTTGGTGCTGACTATCTCCCATTGTTCATTCGGCGTCATAAATCTGGTAGATAGTGTCCTTGAGGTCTTCTTGTAAACTTCTCCAATGCGTCCCATGGTGATATGAGCTGCCATGCTCTTTCCCAGACTCCAGGTTGGTGCACTGAAAACACTATCTATAGGCTTGGTGATTGGGGCGAATGTCCTTCCCGAACATGAGCTTGAATCTTCAGCGCTCCTCTTGAGCGAGTGGCGTTGAAAGTCCGGTGAAACTTGGTAGTCAATGTTCGGTGCTTGGTGACTTCCTTCAAGTGAAATCCAAAGGTGTGCCTTCATCTGGTTGGGCGTACTTGATCTTGGCGTCCTTCATCCTAAAGAGTAGAAAAGATGAGGAGTTAGAAAATGGGAAGGGAGTAGTGATCTATGGCTTTAACTTAGTGGTGGTGTCCTCACAGTCGGCATGTGCTCGATACCATCTCTGTAGCGACCCGACCGAATGGATCAAGTCTACGTGCTCGGTGTCATCCTGGATCGATAATCTTGACACCACCACAGTGCTTGAAGGATTTATAACGAGTAGCAATCACACACTTATTACATCGTTTGTCGGAAGAGGACTTATTACAATAAATATGGCTTAAGGCCATCTAATAACGATAACAGCGGAAGACTTGGAAGATAAGTGAGTCCATCAACAAATAAATGCGAAAAAGTACGCAACATGAAAGTTGCAGCCAGCGAATTGACACATGGAATATCTTGGCAATGTAACACATAGAGAATAATGGAAGATAAGCTTGTACTACATGCATATGTGGCTGGTGGTAAAGCTCTCTGATTCTGATTTTGCATAAAGCCAGCTTTTCCCTCTGCAAAGGAATAAATTTGTTTAACTATCATGGTGGTTGTTAAACATTGAGAATGGTTGACAGCATCCTCAATCCCCATTAAAAGTAATCATTAGAAACCCAACAATATTAATTAGTGTAACATGTTGAGATTCACATGATATTCAAGTACTAGATACTCAAGATGTCCATAACGAGGACACGGCTAATCATGATTAGTTTGTACACTCTGCGGAGGTTTGCACTTTTCCCCACAAGACTCGATCGCCTCCGTTTGGTTTCTCGCTTTACATGGTGTTTGAGAGCGGATGAGCGAGACATAGTCTTTCGAAAGCGTTTGCACCTTACGATGGGTAGACCGTACCACCTACAACCCCTACATCAGCTAGTCTACCCTGTAAGAGTTCACACGACTTAATCAACTATGCGAGCCCATAATGGCTTGTGGCTGCACACGGAAGTTACTAGTTTGCATAATCTTATGATCCCTTTGAGCACAGGTGGCGGTCCGAAGAAAAACAGGCAAGTCCTGATAGAAACCAGGTGCCTCAATCCACCCAGATGTGTGTTTAAGTTGCCACCTTAAATAAACCATTAATTTAACAATCTCACATCTGTCATGGAATACACTCACCCAATCCACGTCTACTAGCATAGCATAGCATAATAAGCAAACGTAGAAGTAACTCCCAAGGTTTCATAAGTAAAACATGTAATAGGTACTACCTCATCTACTTCCCATCCCACAATTTAATTAGGTCCTAATCATGCAAGTGTTTGAGGATTGATCTAATGCATAAAAACTGGGTAGTAGAAAAGGTATGATCAAGTGTTACTTGCCTTCTTGGCGATCCATGAAACCTAGAGACTCGAAGTAACAAGCGGCGCACTCCGGGTGATCTATCGCGAGACAAACAACAAGCATACAATAAGTACTCATCTAATGCAGGTAAATCTCGAATAAAAGATCTAACCAGAAAGTTCAACTTAAGAACCCTGGTTGCAAAATGAATCGAATCAAATAAAACAGCGAAAGTCAAGCGGCGAAAGAAAACAACTCGGTTCTAGCAAGTTGAAACTAAGTCAAATTTTACAGTAGCAAAACTTTGTTTAAGTTGATTAGTCGGAGCGGCGGTTTGAAATGAAACTCGGCGCTTGAATCACCTGATTTCGATAAGCGGCGAGAAGATAGACTAGAAAGAAAATCGGATCTGAAATCGCTATCGGAAAAATAGCGGAATAAATCCGATGAGAAAGAAAAGCGATGAGCGGTTGAGCGAGCGGACGTTCATTAACGAAGCAAACCGGTGATCACGTTCGTTAGGGGCGAGCGGTCCGCGACGCTTCGCTAAACAAAACCGGAAAGAAAAACCGGCGAGATAAACCGATCTAGGGTTTGGAAAGAAATCGAAGCGAAAAACCGATCTAGAAAACCGGGCGAAACCGAAAAAACGAACCGAGGAAAAGAAAAGGTGGCGGTGAGGCTAGTACCTCGAAGGCGAGGGCTCGGTGGCGGCGTTAGGTGGCGGCGGCGTAGGCGGCGGCGTGAAGCGGCGGCGTGGTGAAGCTGGCGGCGGCGGTGTAGAAGCGGAGAGGAGAGGAGAGGTGTTGGTTTGATGTGTTAGAGGAGAGGGTGCTTGGGTATTTATATTGGGGAGGGAGGGTTTTGCTTGGGGTGGGGACAAGAAATAGACTAGGATTAGGAAACTAGAGGAAAAGACCTAGAAACAAATCGGAATAAGCGGAAATAGGACAAAGTCCTACTAGGATTGGAAAAAGGCGGCGGCTCCTGACTCCTGTCTGTGTGGTGGTGGAGTTAGCCTCCTGGCCGGCCGGTGGCTTAGCGGCAGTCCTTTTGCCCAAAGGCGCTACTTTTTTTTTAATTCGGTTTAGCAGAAAAATACTGAAAAAAAATCTAAGCGAACTCCAAAATTAATAAAGTAAACTTTCCCTACTCCTAAAAATGAGTGAACAAAATGAACTTTAACACGGGGCCAAAATGCAATTTTTGAAAACACGCATTTTCCCTAAGGCAAATAAACTCGAGAAAAATCCAAAATTTGATTTATTTATTAAATCTTCATTTTCCTAAATTTTGGGAAAGTCATATTATTCCCTCTCTTATTTTGATATTGGAAAAATATTTGAAGATAAAATAAATAAATCAATGATCCTCTTTTCATAGTTTTGAGAGAACTCAAATACGAAAATTTGAAATCTCTAACTCTCTCGAGGGTCCTTGAGTTGCGTGAAATTTCTAGGATCAACAAAATGCAAGAAAATATGATATGCATGATGATCTAATGTATAACATTCCAAATTGAAAATTTGGGATGTTACAGTCGACCTTCTTCCACTGCATCAACTCCGGCCGCTGCATCACCCTAAACAGACCAGAGCTCTGATTGCCTTTGATTGTTGGAAATATGCCCTAGAGGCAATAATAAAAGGATTATTATTATATTTCCTTGTTCATGATAATTGTCTTTTATTCATGCTATAATTGTATTATCCGAAATCGTAATACTGCGTGTGAATACATAGACCACAATATGTCCTAGTGAGCCTCTAGTTGACTAGCTCGTTGATCAATAGATAGTCATGGTTTCGACTATGGACATTGGATGTCATTGATAACGGGATCACATCATTAGGAGAATGATGTGATGGACAAGACAATCCTAAGCATAGCACAAGATCGTGTAGTTCGTTTTGCTAGAGCTTTTCCAATGTCAAGTATCTCTTCCTTAGACCATGAGATCGTGTAACTCCCGGATACCGTAGGAGTGCTTTGGGTGTACCAAGCGTCCTGGCGTAACTGGGTGACTATAAAGGTGCACTACAGGTATCTCCGAAAGTGTCATTGGGTTGACACGGATCGAGGCTGGGATTTGTCACTCCGTGTTACGGAGAGGTATCACTGGGCCCCTTTCGGTAGTGCATCATCATAATGAGCTCAAAGTGACCAAGTGTGCGGTCACGGGATCGGGCATTCTGATGCGAGTAAAGTGACTTGCGTGCGAGATTGAGCGAGGTATTGGGATACCGGCGGTCAAATCTCGGGCAAGTAACATACCGATTGACAAAGGGAATTGTATACGGGGTTGTTTGAATCCTCGACATCGTGGTTCATCCGATGAGATCATCGAGGAGCATGTGGTAGCCAACATGGGTATCCAGATCCGCTGTTGGTTATTGCCGAAGCCGTCTCGGTCATGTCTCACGTGTCTCCCGAACCCGTGGGGCCTACACATAAGGTTCGGTGGCGCTAAGGTTGTATGAATATGAGTATGCAGTAAACGAATGTTGTTGAGTCCGGATGAGATCCCGGACGTCACGAGGAGTTCGGAATGGTCGGAGGTAAAGAATATATATAGGAAGTGTTGTTTGACCATCGGGAAAGTTTGGGGTCACCGATATTGTCTGGGACCACGGAAGGGTCCGGGTGTCCACCGGTGGGGCCACCCATCCGGAGGGCCCCATGGGCTGAAGTGGGGAGGAACCAGCCCATAGTGGGCTGGTCGCTATAGCCCACCCCTGCGCCTAGGGTTGAAACCCTAGGGTGAAGCGCCCACCTTGGGGGCACTCCACCCCTTGGCGCCGCCCCCTTGGAGATTAGATCTCCAGGGCGGCGCCCCTGAGGGCCTATATAAAGGGAGGGAGGGGCAGCCGCACCTGAAGTTAGGCGCCTCCTCCCCTGCTACACCTCTTCCTCCTCCGTCACGAGCTTGGCGAAGCCTGCTAGAATCTTGCTGCTCCACCACCACCACGTCGTCGTCTGCTGCTGGAGCCATCTTCTTCAACCTCTCCTTCCCCTTGCTGGATCAAGAAGGAGGATCGTCATCCGCTCCGTCGTGTGTTGAGCAGCGAAGGTGCGGCCGTTCGGCACTCGGTCATCGGTGATTTGGATCACGGCGAGTACGACTCCATCATCCACGTTCTAGTGAGCGCTTCCGCCGCGATCTACAAGTGGTATGTAGATGCAATCTCTCCCATGACTCATTGCTTAGATGAACTCATAGATGGATCTTGGTGAAACCATAGGAAAAATTTTAATTTTCATAGCGTTCCCCAACAACGATAACCCACAAGTATAGGGGATCAATTGTAGTCTCTTCGATAAGTAAGAGTGTCGAACCCAACGAGGAGCTAAATGTAGAACAAATATTCCCTCAAGTTCTATCAACCACCGATACAACTCTCATGCGCTTGACATTCGCTTTACCTAGAACAAGTATGAAACTAGAAGTACTTTGTGGGTGTTTTTGGATAGGTTTGCAAGAATATAAAGAGGCGTAAATAAAAGTAGGGGCTGTTTAGATAAAGACACAACTAAATTAGTTTTAGTAAAGAGCTTGTTGTCACGAGAAAGTTATTTGTCCCTAGGCAATCGATAACTAGACTGGTAATCATTATTACAGTTTTATTTGGGGGAGAGGCATAAGCTAACATACTTTCTCTACTTGGATCATATGCACTTATGATTGGAACTCTAGCAAGCATCCGCAACTACTAAAGATCATTAAGGTAAAACCCAACCATAGCATTAAAGCATGAAGTCCTCTTTATCCCATACATGAAACAACCTACTTACTCGGGTCTAAGCCTCTGTCACTCACGCCACCCACCATAAGCAAATCATGAACATATTGCAAACCCTACAGCGGGGATCCCTCACGCTTGCGCGACACGGAGAGCACCATAGGACAGCACCAATAATAAAACATGCAACTCAAATCAATCTTGATCATCAAATAACCCATAGGACAAAACAGATCTACTCAAACATCGTAGGATAGCCATACATCATTGGGAAATAATATATAGCGTTGAGCACCATGTTTAAGTAGAGGTTACAGCGGGTAAGAGAGATGTTACACCGCTGCATAAAGGGGGAAATAGTTGGTGATGATGGAGGTGAAGTTGTTGGTGAAGATGGCGGTGATGATGATGGCTCGGCTGACGTTCAGCGCCACCGGAAGAAGAGGGAGAGGGGCCCTTCTTCTTCTTCTTCCTTGACCTCCTCCTAGATGGGAGAAGGGTTTCCCCTCTGGTCCTTGGCCTCCATGGCGTGGGAGGCGAGAGCCCCTCGAGATTGAATCTGTCTCTCTGTCTCTCTCTGATTCTGCATTCTCATCTGCTGCCCTTTCACCGTTTCGTATATATATGGAGATCCGTAACTCCGATTGGATTGAAACCTTGGCAGATCTTTTCCAACAATTAGCTTTCTTGCGGCCAAGTAGAGCATCAACCACCTTCGAGGGGCCACGAGGGTGGGGCGCCCACACAGGTGGGCGTGGGCCCCACCCTTGTGGCCACCTCGGCAAATCTCGCGTTGATTTTACTTCCCAAAAATCTCAAATATTCAAAATAATTCTCCGTACATTTTATCCCGTTTGGACTCCGTTTGATATGGGGTTTCTGCAAAACATAAAGCATGCAACAAGCGAGGCAGCCTTTGAGCCTTTGGATCAATATGTTAGTCCCAAAAATAGTATAAAAAGTTGCCAAAAGTATATGAAAGTTGTAGAATATTGGCATGGAACAATAAAAAATTATAGATCTGACGGAGGCGTATCAGCATCTAAGCTTAATTCCTGCTCGTTCTCGAGTAGGTAAATGATAAAAAGATATTTTTGATGTGGAATGCTACCTAGCATAATGTTGATCATGTATCTAATCATGGCATGAATATTAAGATACGTGTGATTCAAAGCAATAGTCTATCATTTGACATAAAACAATAATACTTCAGGGATACTAATAAAGCAATCATGTCTTTTCAATATAACAAGGCCAAAAAAGTTATCCTACAAAATCATATAGTGCGGCTATGCTCCATCTTCACCACACAAAATATTCACATCATGCACAACCCGATGACAAGCCGAGCAATTGGTGTTGGGTTCTCTGATAAGTCGCGTCGAATGCAAATTAAAAATTCCTCTGCGAGAACATCCAGGAACATGCTACGGAGATGGATCACGATTCGTTACCACTAGGCAGCGATGCCGTGCGTGAAGAAGAAGTTGAGGCAAGCAGCGTCCGCGTGGTCGTCTCCTCCTTGTTCGACCTCCCTCGAACAGCGGTCGTCCGATCCCGTCTGAGTTCGCGCAGCAGCGCAAAGTGCACCGCCTCTAACGGTATCTGCGTGCGGGGAGGAACACCGTCTGGCGGACTGGTAGGTCGATCACGCGATCGGCGGCGAGTGGAGATAGCTATTACGCAACACATGCAAACCCTAGTCTCAACACGAAGCGATCAATCGCATGGTGTGCCGCACCTCCACTTTATATAGGCGTCCTTGGCGGGCTCAACACTTGGGCCTCGCCACGGACCCTAAAGCCCAAAGTCTACTCGGTCACGTTCCTAGTCGATTCGGATCACATCCGACCGGTGTCCTATGAACTGACCTCGTAGGTTCCTTCCCTTAAGCGCGACCCCTTAGGTTCAAGTCGGCTTGGTCACAGTTCGGATCACCTCCGACCTGCACGGTTAGTAGAGGCCTCTAGCAAGGCGTGCGGCCACCAAGCAGAACTATGAAGCTGGTTAAGCGAACACACACCTGGCGTGTCACACCACATTCCCTTTGCCATACGATATATGTTGCCGGTCTCAAAAGCGAGACTGTCATCCTTGTGCTAGCCGACCTCTTTCTCGTTCTAGTAATACCGACCACAATCGGATTATCTCATAATCCTTGTCGCATGGTCATGTTGTTCCTGGTCGGATCACACGAGGGCCTAGAGTATATCTCTCCTAATCGGAGGGCAAATCCCATCTTGCTCGACCATGTCTACTTAACATGGAGTGCAGACAAGCACTGTAACCTACCTTTGTAACTACCCGATCCACGGAGTAGCGTTTGGTCGGCCCAAAGCAAGTCATCACCATCCAGTACATCGTTAGCTCAGGTCTTAGGACATGGGCGTATGTTGTACTAGAGACTCACAGATGACATATCGCTGCGTCTCATAGTTGAGTCTATCCGACTCGGACCTTATCTCGACTCGGATCGACTCTGACGAATCCGACTAGACCTTTCCAAATGCGTATTATCCGGTTAGCATCAATGCTCCATGGCTAGTGAGACCAAGCCATCGACCGTGTCATATGCTAGTCTAGTCGGTTCTTGGCGTCCACAGCCCTTCGACTAGGGACCTTTTAGGACAGTCATCATACAATGCATAGTCCCACAAACAGGTCACGTGCTTTGCGATACACATCATTGATAATGTCCAAGGATTATCTTTATTCATAAACACATAGGAAATATCATCATACATGATTGCCTCTAGGGCATATCTCCAACAATTGGTTCATACTTTTAGCAGCGCTTCAGCTTTTCAACCCTCGCGCAATACATGGCGCAAGCCATGGATATGGCACTATGGGTGGAATAGAATATGATGATGGGGTTATGTGGAGAAGACAAAAAGGAGAAAGTCTCACATCGTGGCGGCTAATCAATGGGCTATGGAGATGCCCATCAATTGATGTCAATGTGAGGGTAGGGATTGCCATGCAGCGGATGCACTAGAGCTATAAGTGTATAAGCTCAAACTGAAACTAAGTGGGTGTGCATCCAACTTGCTTGCTCATGAAGACCTAGGGCATTTGAGGAAGCCCATCGTTGGAATATACAAGCCAAGTTCTATAATGAAAATTCCCACTAGTATATGAAGTGATAACTCAAGAGACTCTCTATATGAAGAACATGATGCTACTTTGAAGCACAAGTGTGGTAAAGGATAGTAACATTGCCCTTCTCTCTTTTCTCTCATTTTTTGTTGTTTCTTTTTTTCTTTTTTGGGCCTTCTCTTTTTTGGCCTTTCTCTTTTTTTTAATTTTTAATTTTTTAATTTTTTTTAAGTCAGGAGTCTCATCCCGACTTGTGGAAGAATCATAGTCTCCATCATCCTTTCCTCACTGGGGCAATGCTCTAATAATGATGATCATCACACTTTAATTTACTTACAACTCAATATTACAACTCGATACTAGAACAAAGATATGACTCTATATGAATGCCTCCGTGATGTGCGGGATGTGCAATGATCTAGCGTAGCAATGGCATCAAAAAATGGCCAAGCCATGAAAACATCATGCTAGCTATCTTACGATCATGCAAAGCAATATGATGATAAATGCTCAAGTCATGTATATGATGATGATGGAAGTTGCATGGCAATATATCTCAGAATGGCTATGGAAATGCCATGATAGGTAGGTATGGTGGCTGTTTTGAGGAAGATATAAGGAGGTTTATGTGTGATAGAGCGTATCATATCACGGGGTTTGGATGCACCGGCGAAGTTTGCACCAACTCTCGAGGTGAGAAAGGGCAATGCACGGTACCTAAGAGGCTAGCAATGATGGAAGGGTGAGAGTGCGTATAATCCATGGACTCACATTAGTCATAAAGAACTCATATACTTATTGCAAAAGTTTATTAGCCGTCGAAGCAAAGTACTACTATGCATGCCCCTAGGGGGATAGATTGGTAGGATAAGACCATCGCTCGTCCCCGACCGCCACTCATAAGGAAGACAATCAATAAATACCTCATGCTCCAACCCGTTACATAATGGTTCACCATACGTGCATGCTCGGGAATCACAAACCTCAACACAAGTATTTCTACAATCCACAACTACCCACTAGCATGACTCTAATATCACCATCTTTATATCATAAAACTATTGCAAGGAATCAAACACATCATATTGAGTGATCTACAAGTTTTATGTAGGCTTTTATGACTAACCATGTGAATGACCAATTCCTGTCATCTCTCTAAAATAGATATAAGTGAAGCAAGAGAGTTTAATTCTTTCTACAAAAGATATGCCACGCTCTAACAAATATAAGTGAAGCAAAATAGCATTCTACAAATGGCGGTTGTCTAAGTGAAAAGCAGGCAATCAAACTTCAAATGATATAAGTGAAGCACATGAAGCATTCTATAAAGCCATACTCAAAAAATATAAGTGAAGTGCAATGAGCATTCTATAAATCAACCAAGGACTATCTCATACCAGCATGGTGCATAAAGAAAATGAACACTAAATGCAAAAAGCGCTCCAAGCTTGCACATATCGCATGAATGAAAGCGGATCCGAAACATACCGATACTTGTTGAAGAATGAGGGATGCCTTCAGGGCATCCCCAAGCAAACGCTTGAGTCTCCTTGAATATTTACTTGGGGTGCCTTGGGCATCCCCAAGCAAACTCTTGCCTCTCTTCCTTCTTCTCACACGAGATCTTCTCGATCATCGAACACTTCATCCACACAAAACTTCAACAGAAAACTCGGTAAGATCCGTTAGTATAATAAAGCAAATCACTACTCTAAGTACTGTTGCAAACCAATTCATATTTTGTTTTTGCATTGTGTCTACTGTAATATAAATTTTTCATGGCTTAATCCACTCATATAAATCGATAGTTTCATCAAAACAAGCAAACTATGCATCAAAAATAGAATCTGTCTAAAACAGAACAGTCTGTAATAATCTGATCATTCACCATACTTATGATACTTGATTTTTTTTGCCAAAATTAGGAAAAATAAAAAATTTGTATAGAAACACAGTGCAAAAATAATCAGAACGCTTTGACGTTCCAGTAATAAATTAAAAATCGCCTACTACATCCAAAGTTTCTGTCCTCCACCGCACAAACCAACAAGCATTGTAAACATCCTAAAAGCAAACCTTGGCACATTATTTTTATAATACAATGGAATTGTACAAGGGGATAATTATTTTTGTTGAAAAGTTTATGTAATCAAGATTCACAAAGTTTCCGTGAGCATGAACAAAGTTCAAGGCTAGCTCCCACTTCAACAATGCTTGTCTTTCTCACTTTCGCTTTTCTTTTTGAAAAAGTTTTGGGTTACCCTCTTTATTTTTGTTGTTTTTAAACTATATGAAAACACTCAACAAAAATAAATGACTCTCTAAAACTTCCGGGTTGTCTTCCTGGCAGCGCTTTCTTTAAAGCCATTAAGCTAGGCATATAGTGCTCAAGTAATGAATCCACCTGGATCCCAAGGTATATCAAAGCCAATTTTAATTAAAAATGATTTGTGATTTAGTAGTAAGCACAAAGCAACATATATCATATAATGACAAAGTCTAACTCTCTTCCTATGCATCGGCATGTCATAAAAGAACAATTCATGCACACATAGTAAAGGCCAATGCATAGTATAAATAGTTTCTTGCAATTTTATCGTGTTGGAAACATAGAGAGGTGGAGATATAGTTCCTCTCTCATAATAATTGCAAGTAGGAGAAACAAGCACATGCATATTATAATCATCAAAATCATCATGTGTAGCGGTAAAGGCAACCCATCAATATAATCCTTAATAAGTGCAAACTTCTCCGATATAGTGTAGTCGGGAGAATTCAAAAGATAATAGGACTATCATATTGGAAAAGGAAGCGGCTCCTCGACTCCTGGCGGTGTGTGGTGGAGTTGGCCTCCTGGCCGGCCGGTGGCTTGGCGGCTTGGTCCTTTTGCCCAAGGCGCTGCGGTTTTTTTTTTAATTCGGTTTCGCGCGCAGAAAAATACAGAAAAAAAAATCTAAACGAACTCCAAAATTAATAAAGTAAACTTTCCCTACTCCTAAAAATGAGTCTAACAAAATGAACTTTAACACGGGCCAAAATGCAATTTTTGAAAACACGATTTTCCCTAAGGCAAATAAACTCCGAGAAAATCCAAAATTTGATTTATTTATTAAATCTTCATTTTTCCTAAATTTTGGGAAAGTCATATTATTCCCTCTCTTATTTTTGATATTGGAAAAATATTTGAAGATAAAATAAATAAATCCAATGATCCTCTTTTCATAGTTTTGAGAGAACTCAAATACGAAAATTTCGAAATCTCTAACTCTCTCCGAGGGTCCTTGAGTTGCGTGAAATTTCTAGGATCAACAAAATGCAAGAAAATATGATATGCATGATGATCTAATGTATAACATTCCAAATTGAAAATTTGGGATGTTACAGTCGACCTTCTTCCACTGCATCAACTCCGGCCGCTGCATCACCCTAAACAGACCAGAGCTCTACGGTGCACTGATTGTTGGAAATATGCCCTAGAGGCAATAATAAAAGGATTATTATTATATTTCCTTGTTCATGATAATTGTCTTTTATTCATGCTATAATTGTATTATCCGGAAATCGTAATACACGTGTGAATACATAGACCACAATATGTCCCTAGTGAGCCTCTAGTTGACTAGCTCGTTGATCAATAGATAGTCATGGTTTCCTGACTATGGACATTGGATGTCATTGATAACGGGATCACATCATTAGGAGAATGATGTGATGGACAAGACCCAATCCTAAGCATAGCACAAGATCGTGTAGTTCGCTTTGCTAGAGCTTTTCCAATGTCAAGTATCTCTTCCTTAGACCATGAGATCGTAACTCCCGGATACCGTAGGGAGTGCTTTGGTGTACCAAACGCCACAACGTAATCGGGTGACTATAAAGGTGCACTAGGTATCTCCGAAAGTGTCATTGGGTTGACACGGATCGAGACTGGATTTGTCACCCGTTACGGAGAGGTATCACTGGGCCCACTCGGTAGTGCATCATCATAATGAGCTCAAAGTGACCAAGTGTCCGTCACGGATCAGCATTACTGATGCGAGTAAAGTGACTTGCCGTAACGAGATTGAACGAGGTATTGGGATACCGACGGTCAAATCTCGGCAAGTAACATACCGATTGACAAAGGGAATTGTATACGGGTTGTTTGAATCCTCGACATCGTGGTTCATCCGATGAGATCATCGAGAGCATGTGGTAGCCAACATGGGTATCCAGATCCCGCTGTTGGTTATTGCCCGAGAGCCGCCTCGGTCATGTCTCACGTGTCTCCCGAACCCGTAGGGCCTACACACTTAAGGTTCGGTGACGCTAGGGTTGTATGAATATGAGTATGCAGTAAACCGAATGTTGTTCGGAGTCCCGGATGAGATCCCGGACGTCACGAGGAGTTCCGGAATGGTCCGGAGGTAAAGAATTATATATAGGAAGTGTTGTTTCGGCCATCGGGAAAGTTTCGGGGTCACCCGATATTGTACCGGGACCACCGGAAGGGTCCCGGGTGTCCACCGGGTGGGGCCACCCATCCCGGAGGGCCCCATGGGCTGAAGTGGGGAGGGGAACCAGCCCATAGTGGGCTGGTGCGCCCCCCTTGGCCCACCCCCTGCGCCTAGGGTTGAAACCCTAGGGTGGGGGGGCGCCCCACTTGCCTTGGGGGGCACTCCACCCCCCTTGGCCGCCGCCCCCTTGGGAGATTAGATCTCCAGGGGCCGGCGCCCCTGGGGCCTATATAAAGGGAGGGGGGAGGGGGCAGCCGCACCCTGAAGTTCTGGCGCCTCCCTTCCCCTGCTACACCTCTTCCTCCTCCGTCACGAGCTTGGCGAAGCCTGCCGAGTATCGCTGCTCCACCACCACCACGTCGTCAGGTTGCTGCTGGAGCCATCTTCTTCAACCTCTCCTTCCCCCTTGCTGGATCAAGAAGGAGGATACGTCATCCGCTCCGTACGTGTGTTGAACGCGAAGGTGCCGGCCGTTCGGCACTCGGTCATCGGTGATTTGGATCACGGCGAGTACGACTCCATCATCCACGTTCTAGTGAACGCTTCCGCACGCGATCTACAAGTGGTATGTAGATGCAATCTCTCTCCCATGACTCATTGCTTAGATGAACTCATAGATGGATCTTGGTGAAACCATAGGAAAAATTTTAATTTTCTGCAACGTTCCCCAACACTGATAACCCACAAGTATAGGGGATCAATTGTAGTCTCTTTCGATAAGTAAGAGTGTCGAACCCAACGAGGAGCTAAATGTAGAACAAATATTCCCTCAAGTTCTATCAACCACCGATACAACTCTACGCACGCTTGACATTCGCTTTACCTAGAACAAGTATGAAACTAGAAGTACTTTGTGGGTGTTTTTGGATAGGTTTGCAAGAATATAAAGAGAGCGTAAATAAAAGTAGGGGCTGTTTAGATAAAGACACAACTAAATTAGTTTTAGTAAAGAGCTTGTTGTCACGAGAAAGTTATTTGTCCCTAGGCAATCGATAACTAGACTGGTAATCATTATTACAGTTTTATTTGGGGGAGAGGCATAAGCTAACATACTTTCTCTACTTGGATCATATGCACTTATGATTGGAACTCTAGCAAGCATCCGCAACTACTAAAGATCATTAAGGTAAAACCCAACCATAGCATTAAAGCATGAAGTCCTCTTTATCCCATACGCAAACAACCTACTTACTCGGGTCTAAGCCTCTGTCACTCACGCCACCCACCATAAGCAAATCATGAACATATTGCAAACCCTACAGCGGGGATCCCTCACGCTTGCGCGACACGGAGAGCACCATAGGACAGCACCAATAATAAAACATGCAACTCAAATCAATCTTGATCATCAAATAACCCATAGGACAAAACAGATCTACTCAAACATCGTAGGATAGCCATACATCATTGGGAAATAATATATAGCGTTGAGCACCATGTTTAAGTAGAGGTTACAGCGGGTAAGAGAGATGTTACACCGCTGCATAAAGGGGGAAATAGTTGGTGATGATGGAGGTGAAGTTGTTGGTGAAGATGGCGGTGATGATGATGGCTCCGGCGACGTTCCGGCGCCACCGGAAGAGAGGGGGAGAGGGGCCCCCTTCTTCTTCTTCTTCCTTGACCTCCTCCCTAGATGGGAGAAGGGTTTCCCCTCTGGTCCTTGGCCTCCATGGCGTGGGAGGGGCGAGAGCCCCTCCGAGATTGGATCTGTCTCTCTGTCTCTCTCTGATTCTGCATTCTCATCTGCTGCCCTTTCACCGTTTCGTATATATATGGAGATCCGTAACTCCGATTGGATTGAAACCTTCGCCCAGATCTTTTTCCAACAATTAGCTTTCTTGCGGCCAAAGTAGAGCATCAACCACCTTACGAGGGGCCCACGAGGGTGGGGGGCGCCCACCTGGAGTGGGCGTGGGCCCCACCCTTGTGGCCACCTCGGGCACCGTCTCGCGTTGATTTTACTTCCCAAAAATCTCAAATATTCCAAAATAATTCTCCGTACATTTTTATCCCGTTTGGACTCCGTTTGATATGGGGTTTCTGCAAAACATAAAGCATGCAACAAACAGGAACTGGCACTGGGCACTGGATCAATATGTTAGTCCCAAAAATAGTATAAAAAGTTGCCAAAAGTATATGAAAGTTGTAGAATATTGGCATGGAACAATAAAAAATTATAGATACGACGGAGACGTATCAGCATCCCCAAGCTTAATTCCTGCTCGTTCTCGAGTAGGTAAATGATAAAAAAGATATTTTTTGATGTGGAATGCTACCTAGCATAATGTTGATCATGTATCTAATCATGGCATGAATATTAAGATACGTGTGATTCAAAGCAATAGTCTATCATTTGACATAAAACAATAATACTTCAGGGATACTAATAAAGCAATCATGTCTTTTCAATATAACAAGGCCAAAAAAGTTATCCCTACAAAATCATATAGTCTGGCTATGCTCCATCTTCACCACACAAAATATTCACATCATGCACAACCCCGATGACAAGCCGAGCAATTGGTGTTGGGTTCTACGGTAGGGTGCGTCGAATGCAAATTAAAAATTCCTACGCGCAGAACATCCAGGAACATGCTACGGGAGATGGATCACAGTTCGTTACCACTAGACGCGAAAGGCCGCGGCATGAAGAAGAGTTGAGGCAGCGCGTCCGCGTGGGTCGTCTCCTCCTTGTTCGACCTCCCTCGAACAGCCGGTCGTCCGATCCCACGTACGAGTTCGCCGCAGCAGCGCAAGTGCACCGCCTCTAACGGTATCTGCGTGCAGGAGGAACACCGTGCGGCGGACTGGTAGGTCTGATCACACAGTCGGCGGCGAGTGGAGATAGCTATTCGCAACACATGCAAACCCTAGTCTCAACACCGAAGCGATCAATCGCATGAGTGTGCCGCACCTCCACTTTATATAGGCGTCCTTCGCGGGCTCAACACTTGGGCCTCGCACGGACCCTAAAGCCCAAAGTCTACTCGGTCACGTTCCTAGTCCATTCGGATCACATCCCACCAAAGGTCCTATGAACTGACCTCGAGGTTCCTTCCCTTAAGCTGCGACCCCTTAGGTTCAAGTCGGCTTGGTCACAGTTCGGATCACCTCCGACCTGCACGGTTGGTAGAGGCCTCTAGCAAGGCGTGCCGCCACCAAGCTGAGACTATGAAGCTGGTTAGGCGTAACCTGCATAACGTGTCACACTTCTGTTCCCTTTGCCGCACGATATATGTTGTCGGTCTCAAGGCGAGACTGTCATCCTTGTGCTAGCCCGACCTCTTTCTCGTTCTAGTAATACCGACCACAATCCGGATTATCTCATAATCCTTGTCGCATGGTCATGTTGTTCCTGGTCGGATCACACGAGGGGCCTAGAGTATATCTCTCCTAATCGGAGGGGCAAATCCCATCTTGCTCGACCATGTCTCGCAACATGGGTCTGGACAAGCCTGTAACCTACCTTTGTAACTACCCAGTCACGGAGTAGCGTTTGGTCGGCCCAAAGCAAGTCTGTCACCATCCCGAGTACATGCGTTAGCTCAGGTCTTAGGACATGGAGCGTATGTTGTACTAGAGACTCACAGATGACATATCGCTGCGTCTCATAGTTGAGTCTATCCGACTCGGACCTTATCTCGACTCGGATCTGACTACGACGAATCCGACTAGACCTTTCCAAGTACGTATTATCCGGTTAGCATCCAATGCTCCATGGCTAGTGAGACCAAGCCATCGACCGTGTCATATGCTAGTCTAGTCGGTTGCGCGTCCACACAGCCCTTTCGACTAGGGACCTTTTAGGACAGTCATCATACAATGCATAGTCCCACAAACAGGTCACGTACTTGCTGATACACATCATTGATAATGTCCAAGGATTATCTTTATTCATAAACACATAGGAAATATCATCATACATGATTGCCTCTAGGGCATATCTCCAACAATTGGTTCATACTTTTTAACGCGCTTCAGCTTTTTCAACCCTCGCGCAATACATGAGCGCAAGCCATGGATATGGCACTATGGGTGGAATAGAATATGATGATGGGGGTTATGTGGAGAAGACAAAAAGGGAGAAAGTCTCACATCGACGCGGCTAATCAATGGGCTATGGAGATGCCCATCAATTGATGTCAATGTGAGGAGTAGGGATTGCCATGCAACGGATGCACTAGAGCTATAAGTGTATGAAAGCTCAAACTGAAACTAAGTGGGTGTGCATCCAACTTGCTTGCTCATGAAGACCTAGGGCATTTGAGGAAGCCCATCGTTGGAATATACAAGCCAAGTTCTATAATGAAAATTCCCACTAGTATATGAAAGTGATAACTCAAGAGACTCTCTATATGAAGAACATGATGCTACTTTGAAGCACAAGTGTGGTAAAAGGATAGTAACATTGCCCCTTCTCTCTTTTTCTCTCATTTTTTTGTTGTTTCTTTTTTTCTTTTTTTGGGCCTTCTCTTTTTTTGGCCTTTCTCTTTTTTTTTAATTTTTTAATTTTTTAATTTTTTTTCGTCCGGAGTCTCATCCCGACTTGTGGAAGAATCATAGTCTCCATCATCCTTTCCTCACTGGGGCAATGCTCTAATAATGATGATCATCACACTTTAATTTACTTACAACTCAATATTACAACTCGATACTAGAACAAAGATATGACTCTATATGAATGCCTCCGGCGGTGTACCGGGATGTGCAATGATCTAGCGTAGCAATGGCATCAAAAAATGGCCAAGCCATGAAAACATCATGCTAGCTATCTTACGATCATGCAAAGCAATATGATGATAAATGCTCAAGTCATGTATATGATGATGATGGAAGTTGCATGGCAATATATCTCAGAATGGCTATGGAAATGCCATGATAGGTAGGTATGGTGGCTGTTTTGAGGAAGATATAAGGAGGTTTATGTGTGATAGAGCGATCATATCACGGGTTTGGATGCACCGTGAAGTTTGCACCAACTCTCGAGGTGAGAAAGGGCAATGCACGGTACCTAAGAGGCTAGCAATGATGGAAGGGTGAGAGTGCGTATAATCCATGGACTCACATTAGTCATAAAGAACTCATATACTTATTGCAAAAGTTTATTAGCCGTCGAAGCAAAGTACTACTATGCATGCCCCTAGGGGGATAGATTGGTAGGATAAGACCATCGCTCGTCCCCGACCGCCACTCATAAGGAAGACAATCAATAAATACCTCATGCTCCAACTTCGTTACATAATGGTTCACCATACGTGCATGCTACGGGAATCACAAACCTCAACGCAAGTATTTCTACAATCCACAACTACCCACTAGCATGACTCTAATATCACCATCTTTATATCGCAAAACTATTGCAAGGAATCAAACACATCATATTGAGTGATCTACAAGTTTTATGTAGGCTTTTATGACTAACCATGTGAATGACCAATTCCTGTCATCTCTCTAAAATAGATATAAGTGAAGCAAGAGAGTTTAATTCTTTCTACAAAAGATATGCCCACGCTCTAACAAATATAAGTGAAGCAAAATAGCATTCTACAAATGGCGGTTGTCTAAGTGAAAAGAAACAGGCAATCCAAACTTCAAATGATATAAGTGAAGCACATGAAGCATTCTATAAAGCCATACTCAAAAAATATAAGTGAAGTGCAATGAGCATTCTATAAATCAACCAAGGACTATCTCATACCAGCATGGTGCATAAAAGAAAAATGAACACTAAATGCAAAAGACGCTCCAAGCTTGCACATATCGCATGAATGAAACGGATCCGGAAACATACCGATACTTGTTGAAGAATGAGGGGATGCCTTTCGGGGCATCCCCAAGCTTAGACGCTTGAGTCTCCTTGAATATTTACTTGGGGTGCCTTGGGCATCCCCAAGCTTGAGCTCTTGCCTCTCTTCCTTCTTCTCACACCGAGATCTTCTCGATCATCGAACACTTCATCCACACAAAACTTCAACAGAAAACTCGGTAAGATCCGTTAGTATAATAAAGCAAATCACTACTCTAAGTACTGTTGCAAACCAATTCATATTTTGTTTTTGCATTGT
Source organism: Aegilops longissima (assembly GCA_021605205.1). Lineage (NCBI taxonomy): Eukaryota > Viridiplantae > Streptophyta > Magnoliopsida > Poales > Poaceae > Aegilops > Aegilops longissima. Next base: position 20,330 of record JAHIAM010004777.1, read on the forward strand.
GTCTACTGTAATATAAATTTTTCATGGCTTAATCCACTCATATAAATCGATAGTTTCATCAAAACAAGCAAACTATGCATCAAAAATAGAATCTGTCTAAAACAGAACAGTCTGTAATAATCTGATCATTCACCATACTTATGATACTTGATTTTTTTGCCAAAATTAGGAAAAATAAAAATTTGTATAGAAACACAGTGCAAAATAATCAGAACGCTTTGACGCTCCAGTAATAAATTAAAATCGCCTACTACATCCAAAGTTTCTGTCCTCCACCGCACAAACCAACAAGCATTGTAAACATCCTAAAAGCAAACCTTGGCACATTATTTTTATAATACAATGGAATTGTACAAGGGGATAATTATTTTTGTTGAAAAGTTTATGTAATCAAGATTCACAAAGTTTCCGTGAGCATGAACAAAGTTCAAGGCTAGCTCCCACTTCAACAATGCTTGTCTTTCTCACTTTCGCTTTTCTTTTTGAAAAAGTTTTGTTACCTCTTTATTTTTGTTGTTTTTAAACTATATGAAAACACTCAACAAAAATAAATGACTCTCTAAAACTTCCGGGTTGTCTTCCTGGCAGCGCTTTCTTTAAAGCCATTAAGCTAGGCATATAGTGCTCAAGTAATGAATCCACCTGGATCCCAAGGTATATCAAAGCCAATTTTAATTAAAAATGATTTGTGATTTAGTAGTAAGCACAAAGCAACATATATCATATAATGACAAAGTCTAACTCTCTTCCTATGCATCGGCATGTCATAAAAGAACAATTCATGCACACATAGTAAAGGCCAATGCATAGTATAAATAGTTTCTTGCAATTTTATCGTGTTGGAAACATAGAGAGGTGGAGATATAGTTCCTCTCTCATAATAATTGCAAGTAGGAGAAGCAAGCACATGCATATTATAATCATCAAAATCATCATGTGTAGCGGTAAAAGGCAACCCATCAATATAATCCTTAATAAGTGCAAACTTCTCCGATATAGTGTAGTCGGGAGAATTCAAAAAGATAATAGGACTATCATGCGTGGGTGCAATAGCAACAATTTCATTCATAACATAAGGAACTATAGCAAGTTCATCTCCATAAGCATAATTCATATTGGCATCTTGGCCACAAGCATAGCAAGTATCATAAAAAAGGGATATTTCAAGAGAATCAACGGGATCATAATAGTCATCATAGCAATCATCCTTCGGTAAGCACGAAGGGAAATTAAACAATGTATGAGTTGGAGGGTTACTCTCATTAGAAGGTGGACACGGGTAGCTAATCCACTCTTCCTACTTTTGTTCGTCGCTCTCCTCATCACCTTTTTCATCCAATGAGCTCACAGTTTCGTCAACTTCTTCTTCCATAGATTCCTGCAAAATATTAGTCTCTTCTTGGACAGCGGAGACTTTCTCAATAAGTGCATTAATATCGGAATTGTATTCATAATTCTCATAGCAATATTTGAGGATAGCTAAATTTTCAGGTCTATAAACAGCATCATCAAAATCTTCAATCTCTTTAAACATAGATTCAATTTCATAAGCACCCATAAAAGCAACAAATTTTCTATTTGTTCCACATCATAGTAATCATATATACCATTAGCATAAGAAGCTAAGGTTTTATTATCATTAAATTTGCATGAAAAGGGAAGGTGTGGAGCCTTCATCCTAGAGCAACAAGTATAATCATATCTCAAGCATAGTTGCCTAGCATACCACTTCAATATATGAATTTGATCCCATAATAGTTTCCCTTTTTGAGTCAAGTGATAATCCCTAAAGTATTCACGTTGATCCAATGTTACTCCCATTACATAATTGAATGGGGTTTTCTCAGGATTATTAAAGTAGTACATAATATCTTTCACATAACCAGCATTGAGGGTTTTAGGAGGTTCCCCATCTCCATGAGTAGCAAGTACACCTAATTTTTTTGGTATTTCGTGTTCCATATCCATAACTAAAGATAGAGAACAACTAAGAACAGCAAATAAAAATTACTTAGTGATAAAGCAAACAAGCACACACGAGAATATTCACCCCACGCTATTGCTCTCCGGCAATGGCGCCAGAAAAAGGTCTTGATAACCCACAAGTATAGGGGATCATTGTAGCCTCTTTCGATAAGTAAGAGTGTCAAATCCAATGAGGAGCTAAAGGTAGAACAAATATTCCCTCAAGTTCTATCGACCACCGATACAACTCTACGCACGCTTGACGTTGGCTTTACCTAGAACAGGTATGAAACTAGAAGTACTTTGTAGGTGTTTTTGGATAGGTTTGCAAGAATATAAAGAGAGCATAAATAAAAGTAGGGGCTGTTTAGATAAAGACACAACTAAATTAGTTTTAGTAAAGAGCTTGTTGTCACGAGGAAGTTATTTGTCCCTAGGCAATCGATAACTAGACTGGTAATCATTATTACTGTTTTATTTGAGGGAGAGGCATAAGCTAACATACTTTCTCTACTTGGATCATATGCACTTATGATTGGAACGATAGCAAGCATCCGCAACTAATAAAGATCATTAAGGTAAAACCCAACCATAGTATTAAAGCATCAAGTCCTCTTTATCCCATACGCAAACAACCTACTTACTCGGGTCTGTGCTTCTGTCACTCACGCCACCCACCATAAGCAAATCATGAACATATTGCAAACCCTACAGCGGGGATCCACTACAAAAAAAGACACATCCATGACATTTTGGGCCAAACGAATTTTTTTTCTGTCATACATATGACACTTCTTTGACGATAATTGTGACAAAACCCGGTATCATCATAGATGTGGTGGGCTCCTACTTCTATGACAAAAAATCATGATGAAAATGGGCTTTTCGTCCTGGGCGGCCGGAGACGCAGCTGCATGACATTCTTTGGGCTGTCCATGACGGAAAAACCGTGGTAGAAGCGAGGGCGAGGAAAATTTCGGGAGTTGCTTGTTACGGTGGGAGGTCGGGCCCGAGTGATGCTGCTTTCTCGTGACGACGCTGGCGTGTGTGTGTAGGCGTTGGCTCTAATCAACCCGAAGCGAGGCGTTGGGCTCTAATGAACTCGAAGCGATTGCTGCGCACTACGCGCTACATCGAACCCGAGCGATCGATCGATGGCTGTTAATCGAACCCGATGGAGCGATTCTTCGCTGCTGCTGTTAATTGAAGTCGATCGATTGATGAAGTGAGCGCTGCGGGGGGTTGATGAACAATGAGCGGTGGCGCTTGCGTGCGGATGAACAGACCCGTGGTGTGGAGGGCTGGATGAACAGTAGACTATGGAGGGGTGGCCGTGGAGGGGTGGTTGAATAGGACCCCGTGGTGTGGAGGGCTGGATGAACAGTAGACGGTGGAGGGATGCCCGTGGAGGGGTGGTTGAACAGTAGCCGGTGGAGTAGCGCGCGGTGGAGGCTGGATGAACAGGAGCCCGTGGAGGCTGGAGGAGGTCGACGGTAGCCCGTGGAGGCTGGAGGAGGTCGACGGTGGAGATGAACATTATCCGTGGAGTCCTGCTTTGCCGCACGCCACACCCTCCCGGCGAACAGGACCCCTGTTTTATCGTTTTGCGGCACGCCACACCCTCCCGATCAACAGGACCCCTGCTTCGACCGTAGGAGGTCCGCTTCTTCGCTTTTGCGGTATGCCACACCCTCCCGATCAACAGGACCCTGCTTATTGTAGGAGGTCCGCTTCTCCATTTTGCGGTACGCCACACCCTCCCAATCAACAGGACCCTGCTCCAACGTAGGAGGTCTGTTTCTCCGCTTCGCGGCACGCCAGCCTCGCTTCCATCGCTGTTCCGTCCAGCCCTCCCGATGAACACGACCACGCATTCCGCTCCAACCCAGCCGGTTGGCTCCCACGCGTTCGCTGCCTCCCGATGAACACGACGATTCGTTGCCTCTCCCATGAACACGACGCATTCCGTTGCCTCCCCACGAACACGACGACGACGCTGTTTCTCCGTCCGACCCAGCCATGTACACGAGCCCTCGTCAGACTTATGCGCGCGTGGCGTTCGAGACCCCGCCAGATGTACACATACGTGGTCAGATTTTATTTCTTGCACCACGGCCGCTGCACGACGTGTACATGCTACGTGTGCGCCTCTACTACGACACGCGCGTGCCTCTACATCCACCGGTATATATGTATGTACACGTCACACCAGAATGACAACGCCACGCACGCTCGACCAGGTGGGTCCCGACCGAGCACTTCCTTGCTTATAAGATGTTGCTGGTGGGTCCCAGCAGTCGGGGCTAATCGCTTTTTTTGCGGGACGCACTTCCTTGCGTGCGAAGATGTAGCTGGTGGGTCCCAGCGATGTGGGGCGAATCGCTTTTTTTGCCGGAGGCACTTCCTTGCGTGCGAAGGTGTAGCTGGTGGGTCCCAACAGTCAGGGGGAAACGTTTTTTTCGCGAAATACGGTGGCCCGCCCGGTGGGTCCCCGCGGTCAAGTGGAGGAATAATTATTTTGCGCGTAATAAGGAGGCACTTCCTTGCTGTGGCCGTGGACCCATCTGTCAGCCTCTCCACGCACAGTACTCTTCTGATGGAAGTCGGTCGTTGACCACATTGACCACGCCGCGCCGAGAGCACCACGGCGGTGGACGGCGGCGAGGCCTAAGAAGGGGACGACACGGAGGCAGGGAAGACTCGGTAGTTGTTTCCCACGCGGAGGGGAGTACGTTGTCACGAGGGTTCTTGGTTGCGTCTGCCGTCACGGAGAATAACAAGCAGTGTGGGTGAGTAGAGGATGGCTAGGCCAGCGATGGGAGTACGGTGGTGCGGTGAGGCTCGCACGGCAAAGACAGCCCCTGGGAGGAGGGAGCAGGCAGTCCTGCCGGCGCTTGTTTGAGCAGCTGGAGCAGGAAGAGCAGAGATTGAAGAAGCACGATGGCCGTTGGACGGACATCCAACCGTCACTGTTTGTGCGTCAACCTTTTTATTTTAGGAAAGCCTCAAATCTGTGGAAAACAGCATACAGCCCATCTGCCATTACTTTTATTAATTTACAGCCCATTTGCTAATTCTTAAGGTTTTTTTGAGCCCATATTCTTTTTGTTAGCATTACAGCCCATATTGTGGCCCCGGTTAAAAAATTATACGAAATTTTGCATATTTCGGTGCGGTCCGAACTGTTTTTAATCCCGAAAATTTGACTCACATTCAAACTGATTTTAAAAATAAATGTATATCAATATAAAATCCAACAAATTCTCCACGCATAAAAATTAATGTAATTTAAAATCTTGAAATGAAAAAAAATATTTGAAACTAATTGCCGGTTTGATGTGTTTTAAAAATGTACAACCCATTTCTCATTACTGATGGGCCATTTTCTCGGCCACCCGAATGAAAGCTCTCCTCGTCTTGAAAGATTTGCAGCCCAACAGGCCTGACAAAGCGACTTACTTGGCAAATCACAAAAGAACTGGACTGTGGCCATGGACCCAGCTGTCAGCCTCTCCACGTACAGTACTTTTCCGATGGAAGTCGTTCCTTGACCACTTGACCACGCTGCGTGGAGAGCACCACGGCGGTGGACGACGACGAGGCCTAGGAAGGGACGACGCGAGCCGGGAAGACCCGCAGTGGAAGCCCGAGCGGAGAGGAGTACGAGGGTTCACTGGTTCGGCTGCGGTGTGAGGCTGCCGTCGCCGCAGGGCCTAGCCAGCGGTGGGAATAGTAGGGGGCGGTGAGGCCTCTACGGCAGCACAACCGACCACGGGAGGCAGGAGCATGCGGCACGACCGGCGCTGCTTTGGGTAATTTGGAGCAAGAAGACCAGAGGTTGAAGAAGCACTACGGCCGTTGGATGGACATCGTACGGTCACTGGAGCTAGAATCGTTCATATTGACTAAGTTGAGAAAGCCCTTCGTCCCCGTCAATTTAGTAGGCCCACAAGACAGCCTCCCACCAAGGTGGGTCCCAGCTAGCCGGGGGAGTATTCATTTTTTTTGTGCGTAATAAGGAGGCACTTCCGGTGTGTCCAAGCTGAAAGCGGGGGGAACGGTTTTTTTGTGAAATACGGTGGCCCGTCCGGTGGGTCCCAGCAGTCAGGGGGAAACGATTTTTTTCGCAAAATATTGTTGGCCCGTCCAGTGGGTCCCCGCTGTCAGGTGGAGGAATAATTATTTTCCGCGTAATAAGGAGGCACTTCCTTGCGGCTGCCATGGACCCACTGTCACCTCTCCACGACAAGATACTCTTCGATGGAAGTCGGTCGTTGACCACTATGACCACGCTTGGCCGAGAGCACCACGGCGGTGGACGACAACGAGGCCTAGGAAGGGACGACGCGAGCCGGGCCACGGAGGCAGGAGCGAAGCGGCACGACACGGGCGCTGCTTTGGGTGGTCGGAGCAAGAAGACCAAAGGTTGATGAAGCACTATGGCCGTTGGATGGACATCATACGGTCCTTTGGAGTATTGACTAAGTTGATAAATCCCTCCGTCCCCGTCAACGTAGTAGGCCCACAAGTCAGCCCAACAATATGGTGGGTCCCAGCTAGCAGGGGGTATTCATTTTTTTGGGCATAATAAGGAGGCACTTCCTTGCGTGCGAAGATATAGCTGGTGGGTCCGACCTGTCAGCGGGGGGAACATTTTTTCGCGAAATACAGAGGCCCTTCCTGTGGGTCCTAGCTGTCAGGTGGAGGAATCATTATTTTGCTCGTAATAAGGAGGCATTTCAGTTAATTCAGTAGCGGCCCCTATTCTTAATGATTGCTTTGAGATTTGTAATAATTTTGGCCATGTTAGTTTTCAGCATTGTGCATGTGATTCGAATCGCGTGGCTCATGAGCTGGCTAGAAGGGCTAGGGTTGATCCTCCGGGTGTTTGGACGGACAATCCTCCCTCTTTTATCTGTAGCCTTATTTTGGATGATTTGCCTTTATTTGAGATGAAATAAAACTAGCCATGATGGCATTTCCTCAAAAAAAAGGAGGCATTTCCTTGCGTGCGGCCGTGGACCCAGCTGTCAGCCTCTCCACGTACAGTCCACTTCCTATGGATGTCGTTCATTGACCACGTTGACTAGGCCGCGCTGAGAGCACCAGCGCGGTGGACGACGGGGAGGCCTAGGAAGGGAACGACAGGGAGCCAGGGAATACTCGGCAGTTGTTTCCCATGCGGAGGAGTACGAGGTTTCTTGGTTCGCTGCCGTCACGGAGAATAACAACATGTGTGGGTGAGTAGAGGGATGGCTAGGCCAGCGATGGGAGTACGGTGGGCGGTGAGGTCCTGGCTGTGGCAGCACAGCCGGCGCGGGAGGAGGGGAGCGAGCAGTCCCACCGGCGCTTGTTTGAGCGGCCGAACAGGAAGAGCAGAGATTGAAGAAGCACGACGGCCGTTGGATGGACATCCAGCAGTATACAGGCCATCTGTGGAAAGCCTCAAATCTGTGGAAAATAGCATACAGCCCATCTGCCATTATTTCAAATAGTTTACAACCCATTTGCTAATTCTTACGGGGTTTTTTAGCCCATATTCTTTTTGTTAGCATTACAACCCATATTGTGGCCACGGTTAAAAAATTATACGAAATTTTGCATATGTCGGTGCGGTCTGAACTGTTTTTAATCCCGAAATTTCGAGTCACATTCAGACTGATTTTAAAAACAAATGTATATCAATATAAAATCCAATAAATTGTCCACGCATAAAAATCAATGCAATTTAAAATATCAAAATGAAAAAAAGATATTTGAAACTAATTGTCGGTTTGATGTGTTTTAAAAATGTACATCCCATTTCTCATTACTGATAGGCCATTTTCTCGGCCAACCGAATGAAGCTCTCCTCGTCTTGAAAGATTTGCAGCCCAACAGGCCTGATAAAGTGACTTACTTGACAAATCACAAAAAAACTGGGCTAGCCATTTAAAAAAAAAAACTACTGGGCTGGTCTGTGGTAAACATAAAAGAAAAGGCTGTCTAGACAGGCCAGAGTGTCCCGCACAGCCCAGTTGACACCCTGCTTCCGCCTCAAAAACAAATTAGATAAATGCCACTCCAATTATGGCGATTCATAAAAATGCCACTGCAATTTCCAAACTTTGAAAAATGCCACTGCAATTTTTGCAAACTTTGAAAAACGCCACTGCAGTTTGCAAACTTTGAAAAACGCCACTCTAGACTTCAAAAAATGCCACTAGAAATGGCATGAAATGGCATTTTTCAAAGTTTGGAAATTGCAGTTGCATTTCTCTGAGGCATTTATCAAATTAACCCAAAACAAAAATAATCTGGGTGAGCTGTCGGGTCCACGTGTCACCGCCACAGTAATTCTCTCGCTTATTGACTACGTTGACAATGGCATGGGACCCAGATGTCGAAATCCACTAGGAGGAGCCATTTTTATTGGCTTGAAATAAGGAGGCACTTGCGTGCATCGCCATGACCTTGGCAGGTCCTCGCTGTCATCCTTCCACATACAATCATCTCCCGATTGTGTACGCCAACTTGCTAGGCCAACAAGTCAGCCTCTAAACCCGTGGAGGACAAATACAACCCATTTAAAAAACAGCCCATTCCATACGCTCAAACGGAAAGTTCAACATTGAGCAAAGTAACAGGTCTGATCCACATATAGAGTAATCGAACTTCCACGCTGACAACCATCATAGCCAATTTAACTATCTACTCCCACTAGACAAGTACTAACTTACTCTTAGCTAACTAGACGATGCCGGTGGTACACGCTAAACACCGCACCGGCGCCCTGCGCCGCCTCGGACTTGTCGAGGTGCGATAGGCGCTGTTGCTGCTGCGTTGGCCCTTTCCATGCCGGCGTGGTCCACGAAGCTTTGCTTCCAAGCCGGAAACCCACTTGACGAGCTGGTAGTAAAATCGGCGTGGCGAATGCGTTGCGTCTCGACAGCCTCCGTGGCTATTTGCGGGCGCCGCCTCCACGTAGTCGGCCCGATTGGGCGCTCGCTCGCGACTCAGAGCGTCGGTGCGCTGCTGCTCCATGTCCTGGCGGCGCAAATCGGCGATACGCTGCTCCTCCGCCAGGCGGTCGCGCAACAACAACTCCTGCTCCTCCGCCATGCGGTCGCGCTCCAACAACTCCTCGATCTGCGCATTGCCATCTAAAGACAGATAAAATGCCTCCTCCCTCCGTCTGCCATCCGGTGAAAAACCGAACACTAGTTCTGGCGGTGACCGCCTCCGGCGTCGCCTATCGCGGATGGGCGGGGGCATGGCGGACGTGGAGAGCGACATCGGTCCGGTGGGGGCTTATGAGGATATGGCGAGTTGGGTCACGGTGGCACTGGAGAAGGCCGGGAAACAATACTTATAGGGGGAAGGTAGTGCGACGATCATCAGAATTCAATGCATAATATGATGATCTAATGTATAACATTCCAAATTGAAAATTTGGGATGTTACAATGATCTTCTTCCACCTCGTGAGATCAACTCCGTCATGTGATCACCCTAAATGTACTGTAGCTTCACGGTGTAATCGATTGTTGGAAATATGCCCTAGAGGCACAATAAAAGGATTATTATTATATTTCCTTGTTCATGATAATTGTCTTTATTCATGCTATAATTGTATTATCCGAAATCAAAATACACGGTGAATACATAGACCACAATATGTCCCTAGTGAGCCTCTAGTTGACTAGCTCGTTGATCAATAGATAGTCATGGTTTCCCTGACTATGGACATTGGATGTCATTGATAACGGATCACATCATTAGAGAATGATGTGATGGACAAGACCCAATCCTAAGCATAGCACAAGATCGCAGTAGTTCGCTTTGCTAGAGCTTTTCCAATGTCAAGTATCTCTTCCTAGACCATGAGATCGTAACTCCCGGATACCGTAGGAGTGCTTTGGTGTACCAAACGCCACAACGTGAATCGGGTGACTATAAAGGTGCACTACAGGTATCTCCGAAGTGTCTCCGCTGGGTTGACACGGATCGAGATCGATTTGTCACCCGTTACGGAGAGGTATCATCGGGCCCACTCGGTAGTGCATCATCATAATGAGCTCAAAGTGACCAAGTGTCCGTCACGGGATCAGCATTACGCAGTACGAGTAAAGTGACTTGCCAGAACGAGATTGAACGAGGTATTGGGATACCGACGGTCAAATCTCGGCAAGTAACATACCGATTGACAAAGGGAATTGTATACGGGTTGTTTGAATCCTCGACATCGTGGTTCATCCGATGAGATCATCGAGAGCATGTGGTAGCCAACATGGGTATCCAGATCCCGCTGTTGGTTATTGCCCGAGAGCCGCCTCGGTCATGTTCACGGTCTCCCGAACCCGTAGGGCCTACACACTTAAGGTTCGGTGACGCTTAGGGTTGTATGAATATGAGTATGCAGTAAACCGAATGTTGTTCGAGTCCCGGATGAGATCCCTGACGTCACGAGGAGTTCCGAATGGTCCGGAGGTAAAGAATTATATATAGGAAGTGTTGTTTCGCCATCGGAAAGTTTCGGTCACCTGATATTGTACCGGACCACCGGAAGGGTCCCGGTGTCCACCGGTGGGCCACCCATCCCGGAGGGCCCCATGGGCTGAAGTGGGAGGGAACCAGCCCATAGGCTGGTGCGCCTCTTGGCCCACCTCGCGCCTAGGTTGAAACCCTAGCGGGGGGGGCGCCCACTTGCCTTTGGGCACTCCACCCTTGGTCACGCCCTTGGGAGATTAGATTCCAGGGCCGGCGCCCGGGGCCTATATAAAGGGAGGGGGGGGCAGCGCACCTGGAAGTTCCGCGCCCCTCCCCGCTACCTCTTTCCTCCGCCACGAAGCCTTGGCGCCCCGCCGAGATCATGGCTCACCACCACCACGCCGTGCCGTCTGCTGCTGGAGCCATCTTCTTCAACCTCCTTCCCCTTGCTGGATCAAGAAGGAGGATACGCCATCCGCCCCAAGACGCAGTGTTGAACGCGAAGGTGCCGCCGCTCGCACTCGTCATCGGTGATTTGGATCACGCAAGTAGTACGACTCCATCATCCACGTTCTAGTGAACGCTTCGCACGCCGATCTACAAGTGGTATGTAGATGCAATCTCTCCCATGACTCATTGCTTAGATGAACTCATAGATGGATCTTGGTGAAACCATAGGAAAAATTTTAATTTTCTGCAACGCTCCCCAACACCGATAACCCACAAGTATAGGGGATCAATTGTAGTCTCTTTCGATAAGTAAGAGTGTCGAACCCAACGAGGAGCTAAATGTAGAACAAATATTCCTCAAGTTCTATCAACCATCGATACAACTCTACGCACGCTGACATTCGCTTACCTAGAACAAGTATGAAACTAGAAGTACTTTGTGGGTGTTTTTGGATAGGTTTGCAAGAATATAAAGAGAGCGTAAATAAAAGTAGGGCTGTTTAGATAAAGACACAACTAAATTAGTTTTAGTAAAGAGCTTGTTGTCACGAGAAAGTTATTTGTCCCTAGGCAATCGATAACTAGACCGGTAATCATTATTACAGTTTTATTTGGGGAGAGGCATAAGCTAACATACTTTCTACTTGGATCATATGCACTTATGATTGAACTCTAGCAAGCATCCGCAACTACTAAAGATCATTAAGGTAAAACCCAACCATAGCATTAAAGCATGAAGTCCTCTTTATCCCATACGCAAACAACCTACTTACTCGGGTCTAAGCCTGGCCACTCACGCCACCCACCATAAGCAAATCATGAACATATTGCAAACCCTACAGCTGGGATCCTCACGCTATGCCGACACGGAGAGCACCATAGGACAGCACCAATAATAAAACATGCAACTCAAATCAATCTTGATCATCAAATAACCCATAGGATTAAAAAGATCTACTCAAACATCGTGAGGATAGCCATACATCATTGGGAAATAATATATAGCGCTGAGCACCATGTTTATAGTAGAGGTTACAGCGGTAAGAGAGATGTTACACCGCTGCATAAAGGGGGAAATAGTTGGTGATGATGGAGGTGAAGTTGTTGGTGAAGATGGCGTGATGATGATGGCTCCCATGACGTTCCGGCGCCACCGAAGAGAGGGGAGAGGGCCCCCTTCTTCTTCTTCTTCCTTGACCTCCTCCCTAGATGGGAGAAGGGTTTCCCTCTGGTCCTTGGCCTCCATGGCGTGGGAGGGCGAGAGCCCCTCCGAGATTGGATCCTCCTCTCTCTCTCGATTCTCGTGATTCTCATCTCACGCCTTTTCACCGCTTTCAGAGTATATATGGAGATCCAGAATTCTGATTGGATTGAAACCTTCGCCCAGATCTTTTTCCAACAATTAGCTTTTATGCCAAAGTAGAGCATCACCACCACGAGGGCCCACGAGGGGGGGGGCGCCCACCGAGTGGGCGTGGCCCCACCCTTGTGGCCACCTCGCACCGCCTCGCTGATTTTACTTCCCAAAAATCTCAAATATTCCAAAATAATTCTCCGACATTTTATCCCGCTTTGACTCGCTTGATATGGGGTTTCTGCAAAACATAAAGCATGCAACAAACAGAACTGCATCAAGCAATCGGATCAATATGTTAGTCCCAAAAATAGTATAAAAGTTGCCAAAAGTATATGAAAGTTGTAGAATATTGGCATGGAACAATAAAAATTATAGATACGACGGAGACGACAAGATCCCCAAGCTTAATTCCTGCTCGCTCTCGAGTAGGTAAATGATAAAAAGATATTTTTGATGTGGAATGCTACCTAGCATAATGTTGATCATGTATCTAATCATGGCATGAATATTAAGATACGTGTGATTCAAAGCAATAGTCTATCATTTGACATAAAACAATAATACTTCAGGGATACTAATAAAGCAATCATGTCTTTTCAATATAACAAGGCCAAAAAAGTTATCCCTACAAAATCATATAGTCTGGCTATGCTCCATCTTCACCACACAAAATATTCACATCATGCACAACCCCGATGACAAGCCGAGCAATTGGTGTTGGGTTCTACTTTAGGGTGCGCTTAATGCAAATTAAAAATTCTACGCCGTTAGTAACATCCAGAACATGCTACGGAGATGGATCACAGTTGTTACCACTAGACGCCAAGCAAAGTCGCAGGCAGCGAAGAAGAGTTGAGGCAGCGGTCCGCTGGTCGCCTCCTCCTTGTTCGACCTCCTCGAACAGCCGGTCGTCCGATCCCACGACGAAGTTCGCCACAGTAGCGCAAGTGCACCGCTCTAACGGTATCTCGCAGGAGGAACACCGCGGCGCGGACTGGTAGGTCTGATCACACACCGGCGGCGAGTGGAGATAGCTATTCGCAACACATGCAAACCCTAGTCTCAACACCGGCGATCAATCGCATGAGTGTGCCGCACCTCCACTTTATATAGGCGCCCTTCGGGCTCAACACTTGGGCCTCGTGACGGACCCTAAAGCCCAAAGTCTACTCGGTCACGCTCCTAGTCCAGCTCGGATCACATCCACCAAAGGTCCTATGAACTGACCTCGAGGTTCCTTCCTTGCCGCGCCAATTCCTTAGGTTCAAGTCGGCTTGGTCACAGTTCGGATCACCTCCGACCTGCACGGTTGGTAGAGGCCTCTAGCAAGGCGTGCCGCCACCAAGCGACTATGAAGCTGGTTAGGCTAACCTGCATAACGTGTCACACTTCTCGCTCCTTTGCCGCACGATATATGTTGTCGGTCTCAAGGCGTAGACTGTCATCCTTGTGCTAGCCCGACCTCTTTCTCGCTCTAGTAATACTGACCACAACCGGATTATCTCATAATCCTTGTCGCATGGTCATGTTGTTCCGGTCGGATCACACGAGGGCCTAGAGTATATCTCTCCTAATCGAGGGGCAATCCCATCTTGCTCGACCATGTCTCGCAACATGGGTCCGGACAAGCCTGTAACCTACCTTTGTAACTACCCACCACGGAGTAGCGCTTTGGTCGGCCCAAAGCAAGTCCTGTCACCATCCCGAGTACATGCTAGCTCAGGTCTTAGGACATGGAGCGTATGTTGTACTAGAGACTCACAGATGACATATCGCTGCCTCATAGTTGAGTCTATCCGACTGACCTTATCTCGACTCGGATCTGACTACACGATTTAATCCGACTAGACCTTTCCAAGCACGATTATCCGTTAGCATCCAATGCTCCATGGCTAGTGAGACCAAGCCATCGATCGTGTCATATGCTAGTCTAGTCGGTTGCGTCCACACAGCCCTTTCGACTAGGGACCTTTAGGACACCATCATACAATGCATAGTCCCACAAACAGGTCACGATTTGCCGATACACATCATTGATAATGTCCAAGGATTATCTTTATTCATAAACACATAGGAAATATCATCATACATGATTGCCTCTAGGCATATCTCCAACAATTGGTTCATACTTTTAACGCGCTTCAGTTTTTTCAACCCTCGCAATACATGAGCGCAAGCCATGGATATGGCACTATGGGTGGAATAGAATATGATGATGGGGTTATGTGGAGAAGACAAAAGGAGAAAGTCTCACATCGACGCTGCTAATCAATGGGCTATGGAGATGCCCATCAATTGATGTCAATGTGAGGAGTAGGGATTGCCATGCAACGGATGCACTAGAGCTATAAGTGTATGAAAGCTCAAACTGAAACTAAGTGGGTGTGCATCCAACTTGCTTGCTCATGAAGACCTAGGGCATTTGAGGAAGCCCATCGCTGGAATATACAAGCCAAGTTCTATAATGAAAATTCTACTAGTATATGAAAGTGATAACTCAAGAGACTCTATATGAAGAACATGATGCTACTTTGAAGCACAAGTGTGGTAAAAGGATAGTAACATTGCCCCTTCTCTTTTTCTCTCATTTTTTGTTGTTTTTTTTTTTTTTTGGGCCTTCTTTTTTGGCCTTTCTTTTTTTTTATTTTTTAATTTTTAATTTTTTTTCGTCCGAGTCTCATCCCGACTTGTGGAAGAATCATAGTCTCCATCATCCTTTCCTCACTGGGGCAATGCTCTAATAATGATGATCATCACACTTTAATTTACTTACAACTCAATATTACAACTCGATACTAGAACAAAGATATGACTTATATGAATGCCCGGCGGTGTACCGGATGTGCAATGATCTAGCGTAGCAATGGCATCAAAAATGGCTGCCATGAAAACATCATGCTAGCTATCTTACGATCATGCAAAGCAATATGATGATAAATGCTCAAGTCATGTATATGATGATGATGGAAGTTGCATGGCAATATATCTCTAATGGCTATGGAAATGCCATGATAGGTAGGTATGGTGGCTGTTTTGAGGAAGATATAAGGAGGTTTATGTGTGATAGAGCGATCATATCACGGGTTTGATGCACCGCTAAGTTTGCACCAACTCTCGAGGTGAGAAAGGGCAATGCACGGTACCTAAGAGGCTAGCAATGATGGAAGGTGAGAGTGCGATAATCCATGGACTCACATTAGTCATAAAGAACTCATATACTTATTGCAAAAGTTTATTAGCCGTCAAGCAAAGTACTACTATGCATGCCCCTAGGGGATAGATTGGTAGGATAAGACCATCGCCGTCCCCGACCGCCACTCATAAGGAAGACAATCAATAAATACCTCATGCTCCAACTTCATACATAATGGTTCACCATACGCATGCTACGGAATCACAAACCTCAACGCAAGTATTTCTACAATCCACAACTACCCACTAGCATGACTCTAATATCACCATCTTTATATCGCAAAACTATTGCAAGGAATCAAACACATCATATTGAGTGATCTACAAGTTTTATGTAGGCTTTATGACTAACCATGTGAATGACCAATTCCTGTCATCTCTAAAATAGATATAAGTGAAGCAAGAGAGTTTAATTTTTCTACAAAAGATATGCCCACGCCTAACAAATATAAGTGAAGCAAAATAGCATTCTACAAATGGCGGTTGTCTAAGTGAAAAGAAACAGCAATCCAAACTTCAAATGATATAAGTGAAGCACATGAAGCATTCTATAAAGCCATACTCAAAAAATATAAGTGAAGTGCAATGAGCATTCTATAAATCAACCAAGGACTATCTCATACCAGCATGGTGCATAAAAGAAAATGAACACTAAATGCAAAAGACGCCCAAGCTTGCACATATCGCATGAATGAAACGGATCCGAAACATACCGATACTTGTTGAAGAATGAGGGATGCTTTTCGGGCATCCCCAAGCTTAGACGCTTGAGTCTCCTTGAATATTTACTTGGGGTGCCTTGGGCATCCCCAAGCTTGAGCTCTTGCCTCTTCCTTCTTCTCACATCGAGATCTTCTCGATCATCGAACACTTCATCCACACAAAACTTCAATGTAAAACTCGGTAAGATCCGTTAGTATAATAAAGCAAATCACTACTCTAAGTACTGTTGCAAACCAATTCATATTTTGTTTTTGCATTGTGTCTACTGTAATATAAATTTTTCATGGCTTAATCCACTCATATAAATCGATAGTTTCATCAAAACAAGCAAACTATGCATCAAAAATAGAATCTGTCTAAAACAGAACAGTCTGTAATAATCTGATCATTCACCATACTTATGATACTTGATTTTTTTTGCCAAAATTAGAAAAATAAAAATTTGTATAGAAACACAGTGCAAAAATAATCAGAACGCTTTGACGCTCCAGTAATAAATTAAAATCGCCTACTACATCCAAAGTTTCTGTCCTCCACCGCACAAACCAACAAGCATTGTAAACATCCTAAAAGCAAACCTTGGCACATTATTTTTATAATACAATGGAATTGTACAAGGATAATTATTTTGTTGAAAAGTTTATGTAATCAAGATTCACAAAGTTTCCGTGAGCATGAACAAAGTTCAAGGCTAGCTCCCACTTCAACAATGCTTGTCTTTCTCACTTTCGCTTTTTTTGAAAAAGTTTTGTTACCTCTTTATTTTTGTTGTTTTTAAACTATATGAAAACACTCAACAAAAATAAATGACTCTCTAAAACTTCCGGTTGTCTTCCGGCAGCGCTTTTTAAAGCCATTAAGCTAGGCATATAGTGCTCAAGTAATGAATCCACCTGGATCCCAAGGTATATCAAAGCCAATTTTAATTAAAAATGATTTGTGATTTAGTAGTAAGCACAAAGCAACATATATCATATAATGACAAAGTCTAACTCTCTTCCTATGCATCGGCATGTCATAAAAGAACAATTCATGCACACATAGTAAAGGCCAATGCATAGTATAAATAGTTTCTTGCAATTTTATCGTGTTGGAAACATAGAGAGGTGGAGATATAGTTCTCTCTCATAATAATTGCAAGTAGGAGAAGCAAGCACATGCATATTATAATCATCAAAATCATCATGTGTAGCGTAAAAGGCAACCCATCAATATAATCCTTAATAAGTGCAAACTCCGATATAGTGTAGTCGGAGAATTCAAAAGATAATAGGACTATCATGCGGGTGCAATAGCAACAATTTCATTCATAACATAAGGAACTATAGCAAGTTCATCTCCATAAGCATAATTCATATTGGCATCTTGGCCACAAGCATAGCAAGTATCATAAAAGGGATATTTCAAGAGAATCAACGGATCATAATAGTCATCATAGCAATCATCCTTCGTAAGCACGAAGGAAATTAAACAATGTATGAGTTGGAGGTTACTCTCATTAGAAGGTGGACACGGGTAGCTAATCCACTCTTCCTACTTTTGTTCGTCGCCTCCTCATCACCTTTTTCATCCAATGAGCTCACAGTCAACAACTTCTTCTTCCATAGATTCCTGCAAAATATTAGTCTCTTCTTGGACAGCGGAGACTTTCTCAATAAGTGCATTAATATCGAATTGTATTCATAATTCTCATAGCAATATTTGAGGATAGCTAAATTTTCAGGTCTATAAACAGCATCATCAAAATCTTCAATCTCTTTAAACATAGATTCAATTTCATAAGCACCCATAAAAGCAACAAATTTTCTATTTGTTCCACATCATAGTAATCATATATACCATTAGCATAAGAAGCTAAGGTTTTATTATCATTAAATTTGCATGAAAAGGAAGGTGTGGAGCCTTCATCCTAGAGCAACAAGTATAATCATATCTCAAGCATAGTTGCCTAGCATACCACTTCAATATATGAATTTGATCCCATAATAGTTTCTTTTTGAGTCAAGTGATAATCCCTAAAGTATTCACGTTGATCCAATGTTACTCCCATTACATAATTGAATGGGGTTTTCTAGATTATTAAAGTAGTACATAATATCTTTCACATAACCAGCATTGAGGGTTTTAGGAGGTTCCCATCTCCATGAGTAGCAAGTACACCTAATTTTTTGGTATTTCGTGTTCCATATCCATAACTAAAGATAGAGAACAACTAAGAACAGCAAATAAAAATTACTTAGTGATAAAGCAAACAAGCACACACGAGAATATTCACCCCACGCTATTGCTCTCCGCAATGGCGCTTTAAAAGGTCTTGATAACCCACAAGTATAGGGGATCATTGTAGCCTCTTTCGATAAGTAAGAGTGTCAAATCCAATGAGGAGCTAAAGGTAGAACAAATATTCCTCAAGTTCTATCGACCACCGACATAACTCACGACGCTTGACGTTGGCTTTACCTAGAACAGTATGAAACTAGAAGTACTTTGTAGGTGTTTTTGGATAGGTTTGCAAGAATATAAAGAGAGCATAAATAAAAGTAGGGGCTGTTTAGATAAAGACACAACTAAATTAGTTTTAGTAAAGAGCTTGTTGTCACGAGGAAGTTATTTGTCCCTAGGCAATCGATAACTAGACCGGTAATCATTATTACTGTTTTATTTGAGGGAGAGGCATAAGCTAACATACTTTTCTACTTGGATCATATGCACTTATGATTGAACGATAGCAAGCATCCGCAACTAATAAAGATCATTAAGGTAAAACCCAACCATAGTATTAAAGCATCAAGTCCTCTTTATCCCATACGCAAACAACCTACTTACTCGGTCTGTGCTTCACACTCACGCCACCCACCATAAGCAAATCATGAACATATTGCAAACCCTACAGCGGGATCCACTACAAAAAAGACACATCCATGACATTTGGGCCAAACGAATTTTTTTTCTGTCATACATATGACACTTCTTTGACGATAATTGTGACAAAACCCAGATCATCATAGATGTGGTGGGCCTCACTTCTATGACAAAAAATCATGATGTAAAATGGGCTTTTCGTTCCCGGGCGGCCGGAGACGCAGCTGCATGACATTCTTTGGGCTGTCCATGACGGAAAAACCGTGGTAGAAGCGAGGGCGAGGAAAATTTCGGGAGTTGCCGGTTACGGGAGGTCGGGCCCGAGTGATGCTGCTTTCTCGTGACGACGCTGGGTGTGCGTAGGCGCTGGCTCTAATCAACCTCGAAGCGAGGCGTTGGGCTCTAACTGAACTCGAAAGGACAGACCGCAGGGCTACGCTAAGCTATCGAATCCCGAGCGATCGATCGATGGCTGTTAATCGAACCCGATGGAGCGATTCTTCGCTGCTGCCGTTAATTGAAGTCGATCGATTGATGAACAAAGGAGCGCTATGGGGGGTTGATGAACAATGAGCGGTGGCGCTATGGCTGGATGAACAGACCCGTGGTGTGGAGGGTCGATGAACAGAGACTATGGAGGGGTGGCCGTGGAGGGGTGGTTGAATAGGACCCCGTGGTGTGGAGGGCTGGATGAACAGAGACGGTGGAGGGATGCCTGTGGAGGGGTGGTTGAACAAGAGCTGTGGAGAAGCGCCGTGGAGGCTGGATGAACAGGAGCCCGTGGAGGTCGGAGGAGGTCGACGCAGCCCGTGGAGGCCGGAGGAGGTCGACGGTGGAGATGAACATTATCCGTGGAGTCCTGCTTGCCGACGCCACACCCTCCCGGCGAACAGGACTCCCCTGCTTTCTATCGCTTTTGGCGGCACGCCACACCCTCTCCGATCAACAGACCCCTGCTTCGACCGAGGAGGTCCGCTTCTTCTGCTTTGGCGGTATGCCACACCCTCCCGATCAACAGACCCCCTGCTTCGACCGTAGGAGGTCCGCTTCTCCATTTTGCGGTACGCCACACCCTCCCAATCAATCAGGACCCTGCTCCAACGAGGGAGGTCTGTTTCTCCGCTTCGCAGCACGCCAGCCTCGCTTCATCGCCTGTTCCGCCCAGTTCTCCCGATGAACACGACCACGCATTCCGCTCCAACCCAGCCGTTGGCTCTCACGCTGCTGTTCTCCCGATGAACACGACGCATTCTCGTTGCCTCCCATGAACACGACGCATTCCGCTGCCTCCCCATCAACACGACGACGACGCTGTTTCTCCGCTCCGACCCAGCCATGTACACGAGCCTCGCCGCAGACTTATGCGCGCAGAGATGCTTCGAGACCCACCAGATGTACACATACGCGGGCAGATTTTATTTCTGCACCCCGGCCGCTGTAACGACGCGGTACATGCTACGTGGTGCGCTTTCTACTACGACACGCATGCGCGCCTCTACATCCACCAAGATATATGTATGTACACGTCACACCAGAATGACAACGCCACGACGCTCACCAGGTGGGTCCCGACCGTCAGCACTTCCTGCTTTATAAGATGTTGCCGGTGGGTCCCAGCAGTCAGGGGGCTAATCGTTTTTTTGCCCGGACGCACTTCCTTATGCGAAGATGTAGCTGGTGGGTCCCAGCAGTGGGGCGAATCGCTTTTTTGCCCGAGGCACTTCCTTGTGCGAAGGTGTAGCCAGGGTCCCAACAAGTCGGGGAAACGTTTTTTCATGAAATACGGTGGCCCGCCCGGTGGGTCCCTGCGTCAAGTGGAGGAATAATTATTTTATGCGAATAAGGAGGCACCTTGCTCGTCAGTCGTGGACCCATCTCGTCAGCCTCTCCACGCACAAGACTTTTCGATGGAAGTCGGTTGTTGACCACATTCACCACGCCGCGCCGAGAGCACCACGGCGGTGGACGCGGCGAGGCCTAAGAAGGGGACGACACGGAGGCAGGGAAGACTCGGAAGTTGTTTCCGCGGAGGGGAGTACGATCTGACGAGGGTTTATTGTTCGTCTGCCGTCACGGAGAATAACAAAGCAGTGTGGGTGAGTAGAGGGATGGCTAGGCCGATGGGAGTGGCAGGGTGCGGTGAGTATCTCGCAGCACAGCCGGCCGCTGGGAGAGAGGAGCAGCAGTCCTGCCGCCGCTTGTTTGAGCAGCTGGAGGTGAAGAGCAGAGATTGAAGAAGCACGATGGTTGTGATTTGACATCCAACCGTCACTGTTGAAAGGCCAACCTTTTATTTTAGGAAAGCCTCAAATCTGTGGAAAACAAGATACAGCATATCAGCCATTACTTTTATTAATTTACAGCCCATTTGCTAATTCTTAAGTTTTTTTGAGCCCATATTCTTTTGTTAGCATTACAGCCCATATTGTGGCCCCAAGTTAAAAAATTATACTAAATTTTGCATATTTCAAAAGCGGTCCTAACTGTTTTTAATCCGGAAAATTTGACTCACATTCAAACTGATTTTAAAAATAAATGTATATCAATATAAAATCCAACAAATTCTCCACGCATAAAAATTAATGTAATTTAAAATCTTGAAATGAAAAAAATATTTGAAACTAACTGCTTGGTTTGATGTGTTTTAAAAATGTACAACCCATTTCTCATTACCGATGGGCCATTTTCTCGCCACCCGAATGAAAGCTCTCCTCGTTTTGAAAGATTTGCAGCCCAACAGGCCCGACAAAGCGACTTCATTGGCAAATCACAAAAGAACCGGACTGTGGCTATGGACCCAGCCTGTCAGCTCTCCACGCAGACAAGTACTTTTCCGATGGAAGTCGCCCTTGACCATTTGACCACGCTATGCTGAGAGCAACCACGGGCGGTGTGGACGATTACGAGGCCTAGGAAGGGATTTGACGCGAGCCGGGAAGACCCGGCAAGGAAGCCCATGCGGAGAGGAGCACGAGGGGTTCACCGTTCGGCTGGTGGTGTGAGGCTGCCGTCGCCGCAGGGCCCAGCCACCGGTGGGAATAGTAGGGGTGGAGGCCTCTACGGCAGCACAACCGACCACGGGAGGCAGGAGCACGCGGCACGACCGGCTAAGCTTTGGGCGGCTGAGCAGCAAGACCAGAGGTTGAAGAAGCACTCACGTGCCGTTGGATGGACATCAGACGGCCACTGGAGCTAGAATCGCTCATATTGACTAAGTTGAGAAAGCCCTTCGTCCCCGTCAATTTAGTAGGCCCATTAAGACAGCCTCCCCACTAAGGTGGGTCCCAAATAGCTCTGGGAGTATTCATTTTTTGTGTGTAATAAGGAGGCATTTCCGGTGTGTCCAAGCGGAAAAGCGGGGGGAACGGTTTTTTGTGAAATACGGTGGTCTGGCCCGGTGGGTCCCAAAGAAAGGGGAAACGATTTTTTCGCAAAATATTGTTGGCCCGTCCAAGGGTCCCGCCGTCAGTGGAGGAACAATTATTTTCACGTAATAAGGAGGCACTTCCTTGCGCTGCCATGGACCCAGCCGCACCTCTCCACGACAGACTCTTTCGATGGAAGTCGGTCGCTGACCACTATGACCACGCCGCCGAGAGCACCACGGTGGACGCAAAGCAGGCCTAGGAAGGGACGACGCGGAGCCGCCACGGAGGCAGGAGCAGAAGCACGACCGGGCGCTGCTTTGGGTGGCGGAGCAAGAAGACCAAAGGTTGATGAAGCACTATGGCCGCGGATGGACATCATACGGTCATCGAGTATTGACTAAGTTGATAAATCCTCCGCCCCTCACAACGTAGTAGGCCCACAAGTCAGCCCAACAATATGGTGGGTCCCATAGCGGGGGTATTCATTTTTTGGGCATAATAAGGAGGCACTTCTGCGGGCGAAGATATAGCCGTGGGTCCGACCACAACCGGGGAAATTTTTTTGCTAAACATGAGGCCCTTCCGTGGGTCCTAGCTGTCGTGTGGAGGAATTATTTGCTCGTAATAAGGAGGCATTTCAGTTAATTCAGTAGCGCCCCTATTCTTAATGATTGCTTTGAGATTTGTAATAATTTTGGCCATGTTAGTTTTCAGATTGTGCATGTGATTCAATCGCGTGGCTCATGAGCTGGCTAGAAGGGCTAGGTTGATCCTCCGGTGTTTGGACGACAATCTCCCTCTTTATCTCGTAGCCTTATTTTGATGATTTGCCTTTATTTGAGATGAAATAAACTAGCTATGATGGCATTTCAAAAAAAGGAGGCATTTCATGCGGCGTCAGGACCCAAATTGTCACCTCTCCACGCATACCCACTTCCTATGGATGTCGCTCATTGACCACGGACTAGGCCGCCGCCGAGAGCACCAGCCGGTGGACACGGGAGGCCTAGGAAGGGAAACCAGGAGCCAGGGAATACTCGCGCTTGTTTCCCATGGAGGAGTACGAGGGTTTATCGTTCGCCCGTCACGAATAACAACATGTGGGTGAGTAGAGGATGGCTAGGCCAGCGAAGAACTAACCCAAATAAGCACCTCTTGGATGGGTTAGTTTTTGGATTTAGATGCATCTAACCTAACTAACCCCCTGTTTGATCTTTTTAAGAAGACCAAACTAACTCTAACCCATGGATCCAAACAGAGCCATGATGGAGTGAGGGATTATGGTACTTAGGGGGGTGTCAATGGAGAGAGAACAAGGAGGAGAGTGTTGATCGCAGCAAGAATGTTATGTGGAACCAGGAATATAAGGCCGCTTTTGGCTTGAGCATCTTTGCGTCGGGTTGTGGCTGGATTTCATGCACGCTTGTTTGGTTGCTACCCGTGAAAAGAAAGCCCGCCGGGCTGGTTTCCTTGCACTTTAATTAGCCTCGGCTGAACCCGCAACGCAAGTAGCCCGCCCCGCAATCGATTTAACGCCTCGCGTGCTCGGTCGTTGGCCACGAGGTTAACAAAGAACATGGATGGATATTAGCATTAAATAATTGATGCATGGATTGATTGATGGGACGTTGATGCTTGCCGCCTGCATGAACCAAACGCTCAAGACACACAAGCCTGGCCAGAAGAAATATTTTACATCTCACGCCCACACCAGCAACCACCATCAAGGCATGAGGGTTAGGTCACGAACCAAACTGACCAATAAAGTTTGAGAGAGATTGAGGAGCCCCGATAAGGCTGAGTGGGCATCAATAGCTGAGAGGGGAAAGAGATATTCCATCCGCCGATAATGCAAGGATGTAAATTTTTAGAAGTCAAACTTTGGAAACTTTGATCAGGTTTACGCAAATTTATTTATATCTACCAATACCAAAGATACATCATACAAAACTACATCTCATGGTGAATCTAATGGTATATGTTTGTCGTGACTAGATGTAATTTTTTTCTCCACGCATGGTCAAACTTTGTGATGTTTGACTTTTCAATAAATCTATGTGCTATGGAGAGGAGAGTGCCTCAAGAGACAGATCAAGTGTGTGAAGGAGAATGAGTAAGTGTGCAAAAAGAGTATGTGTGGAAAGAGAAAGTGACAACAAACGATAAATTAGAGAGAGGTGTTTTTCTTATGCTAACATATCACGATGCATCTCCAGATGGAAAAGCGAGGCAGGAGATACACGAAGATAGCTAGTGTGATTGTTTGCAATGAGAGAGACACCCCTAGCACATGTCCAATAGAGGTCCGGCCAACAAGGAAAAAAGGTCGAGAGGGACACATGGATGGCATGGACGCATGGGGAGGGAGAGGGTGTGTTCGTGATAGAGAGACCCCCGAGATCGTGAGGGGACTATATGGGTGGGAGATCGAGGGAGGCGACGATAGAAAGATGCCCCAGAGAAATCGAGATAGACCATGCACATGTTTGTGATGGAGACCAAGATTAGCTAGTCATATACATATAGGGGACTGGGCCTACAATTGAGTGAGAGACCATCATACTTGGCTAGCTGGCATGAGATGTGTGTGTGTGTGTGTGTGTGGAGAGAGAGAGAGAGAGAGAGAGAGAGAGAGAGAGAGAGAGAACAAGGAGAGAGATAGAGTTTTAGTGGGCCTATCGAGTGTGAGTGAGATATGCATGTATGTGTGACCTGTGGATGGAGAGTTTGAGAGAGGGGAAGAGCCCAGACACATAGTGGTGCGTGAGAGAGTTACGGCAAAGAGCCAAGGAATTTGGTAAGACGATGAGTGCACCCAAGATATCTAGCTTGGACTAGCTAGAGTATCATACATAGTGTAGAGAGACCTATAGATGGTGTTATATGAATGCGAACTAGAAAGACCCCCCACACACACACACACAAAAGAGAGAGAGAGAGAGAGAGAGAGAGAGAGAGAGAAAAGGGAGGGACCAACAAGGTTTTTGTGTGGATGGTTTACATAATTGAAGATTGTCGAGAGAGAGAGAAGAGAGAGAGAACAGGAGTCCGGGAGAGGGGAGGTCACGC